>JBBDGP010005239.1:0-55391 GCA_037952835.1 Lithobates septentrionalis | reverse complement strand
GATGGTGAGAGGAGGATGGTGAGAGGAGGATGGTGAGAGGAGGATGGTGAGAGGGAGATGGTGAGAGGGAGATGGTGAGAGGGAGATGGTGAGAGGGAGATGGTGAGAGGAGGATGGTGAGAGGAGGATGGTGAGAGGAGGATGGTGAGAGGAGGATGGTGAGAGGAGGATGGTGAGAGGGAGATGGTGAGAGGAAGATGGTGAGAGGAAGATGGTGAGAGGAGGATGGTGAGAGGAGGATGGTGAGAGGAAGATGGTGAGAGGAGGTTGGTGAGAGGAAGATGGTGAGAGGAAGATGGTGAGAGGAGGATGTGAGAGGATGATGGTGAGAGGCGGATAGTGCGATGAAGATGGTGAGAGGAGGATGGTGAGAGGAAGATGGTGCGAGGAGGATGGTGAGAGGAGGATGGTGAGAGGAGGATGGTGAGAGGGAGATGGCGAGAGGAGGATGGCGAGAGGAAGATGGTGCAAGGAGGATGGTGAGAGGGAGATGGTGAGAGGAGGATGGTGAGAGGGAGATGGTGAGAGGAGGATGGTGAGAGGAGGATGGTGAGAGGAGGATGGTGAGAGGAGGATGGTGAGAGGAGGATGATGAGAGGAAGATGGTGAGAGGAAGATGGTGAGAGGAGGAGGGTGAGAGGCGGATAGTGCGAGGAAGATGGTGAGAGGAGGATGTGAGAGGAGGATGGTGAGAGGCGGATAGTGCGATGAAGATGGTGAGATGAGGATGGTGAGAGGAAGATGGTGCGAGGAGGATGGTGAGAGGAGGATGGTGAGAGGGAGATGGCGAGAGGAGGATGGCGAGAGGAGGATGGCGAGAGGAAGATGGTGCGAGGAGGATGGTGAGAGGGAGATGGTGAGAGGAAGATGGTGAGAGGAGGATGGTGAGAGGAGGATGGTGAGAGGAGGATGGTGAGAGGAGGATGGTGAGAGGAGGATGGTGAGAGGAGGATGGTGAGAGGAGGATGGTGAGAGGGAGATGGTGAGAGGAGGATGGTGGGAGGAGGATGGTGAGAGGAGGATGGTGAGAGGAGGATGTGAGAGGAGGATGGTGAGAGGAGGATGATGAGAGGAGGATGTGAGAGGAGGATGGTGAGAGGAGGATGGTGAGAGGAAGATGGTGAGAGGGAGATGGTGAGAGGGAGATGGTGAGAGGAGGATGGTGAGAGGAGGATGGTGAGAGGAGGATGGTGAGAGGAGGATGGTGAGAGGAGGATGGTGAGAGGGAGATGGTGAGAGGAGGATGGTGAGAGGAGGATGGTGAGAGGAGGTGGTGAGAGGAGGATGGTGAGAGGGAGATGGTGAGAGGGAGATGGTGAGAGGAGGATGGTGAGAGGAGGATGGTGAGAGGAGGATGGTGAGAGGGAGATGGTGAGAGGAAGATGGTGAGAGGAAGATGGTGAGAGGAGGATGGTGAGAGGAGGATGGTGAGAGAAGGATGGTGAGAGGAGGTTGGTGAGAGGAAGATGGTGAGAAGGAAGATGGTGAGAGGAGGATGTGAGAGGAGGATGGTGAGAGGCGGATAGTGCGATGAAGATGGTGAGAGGAGGATGGTGAGAGGAAGATGGTGCGAGGAGGATGGTGAGAGGAGGATGGTGAGAGGAGGATGGTGAGAGGGAGATGGCGAGAGGAGGATGGCGAGAGGAAGATGGTGCAAGGAGGATGGTGAGAGGGAGATGGTGAGAGGAGGATGGTGAGAGGGAGATGGTGAGAGGAGGATGGTGAGAGGAGGATGGTGAGAGGAGGATGGTGAGAGGAGGATGGTGAGAGGAGGATGATGAGAGGAAGATGGTGAGAGGAGGATGATGAGAGGAAGATGGTGAGAGGAAGATGGTGAGAGGAAGATGGTGAGAGGAAGATGGTGAGAGGCGGATAGTGCGAGGAAGATGGTGAGAGGAGGATGTGAGAGGAGGATGGTGAGAGGCGGATAGTGCGATGAAGATGGTGAGATGAGGATGGTGAGAGGAAGATGGTGCGAGGAGGATGGTGAGAGGAGGATGGTGAGAGGGAGATGGCGAGAGGAGGATGGCGAGAGGAGGATGGCGAGAGGAAGATGGTGCGAGGAGGATGGTGAGAGGGAGATGGTGCGAGGAGGATGGTGAGAGGAGGATGGTGAGAGGAGGATGGTGAGAGGGAGATGGCGAGAGGAGGATGGCGAGAGGAAGATGGTGCAAGGAGGATGGTGAGAGGGAGATGGTGAGAGGAGGATGGTGAGAGGGAGATGGTGAGAGGAGGATGGTGAGAGGAGGATGGTGAGAGGAGGATGGTGAGAGGAGGATGGTGAGAGGAGGATGATGAGAGGAAGATGGTGAGAGGAAGATGGTGAGAGGAGGAGGGTGAGAGGAGGAGGGTGAGAGGAAGATGTGAGAGGAGGATGGTGAGAGGCGGATAGTGCGATGAAGATGGTGAGATGAGGATGGTGAGAGGAAGATGGTGCGAGGAGGATGGTGAGAGGAGGATGGTGAGAGGGAGATGGCGAGAGGAGGATGGCGAGAGGAGGATGGCGAGAGGAAGATGGTGCGAGGAGGATGGTGAGAGGGAGATGGTGAGAGGAAGATGGTGAGAGGAGGATGGTGAGAGGAGGATGGTGAGAGGAGGATGGTGAGAGGAGGATGGTGAGAGGGAGATGGTGAGAGGAGGATGGTGAGAGGAGGATGGTGGGAGGAGGATGGTGAGAGGAGGATGGTGAGAGGAGGATGGTGAGAGGAGGATGATGAGAGGAAGATGGTGAGAGGAGGATGGTGAGAGGAGGATGGTGAGAGGAGGATGGTGAGAGGAGGATGGTGAGAGGAGGATGGTGAGAGGAGGATGGTGAGAGGAGGATGGTGAGAGGGAGATGGTGAGAGGAGGATGGTGAGAGGAGGATGGTGGGAGGAGGATGGTGAGAGGAGGATGGTGAGAGGAGGATGGTGAGAGGAGGATGATGAGAGGAAGATGGTGAGAGGAGGATGTGAGAGGGGGATGGTGAGAGGCGGATAGTGCGAGGAAGATGGTGAGAGGAGGATGTGAGAGGAGGATGGTGAGAGGCGGATAGTGCGAGGAAGATGGTGAGAGGAGGATGTGAGAGGAGGATGGTGAGAGGCGGATAGTGCGAGGAAGATGGTGAAAGGAGGATAGCCAGAGGAGGATAGTAATAGAAAGGTGGTCCGAGGGAGATGGCGAGAGGAAGATTGTCAGAGGAAGATGGCTGAACTGATTGGAGTTGACAGATGGGATATAGTAACTCAGATAACCTCTCTTTACAACTGTGACAAGCAAGAAAAGCACCTCAGGAGGCACAAGACATGGAACCTTGGGTGGATTGGGCTAACACAGCAGAAGACTACACTGTGGTCCACTTCTGTCAGCCAAAAAAGAAAGCTGAGGCAACTGTGGACACAGTAACCCCATAACTTGATGGTTGAAGACCAAATTAAAGAATAACTAAAGGCAAAGCTCTTTTTTTTGGTGATGGATTAGAACGCCCTTTCTACTTGACCTCCTGTTCAATTATCATTGAAAATAAAAGTAAAGTAATGGCCCGGAGACAGAGGAACTCTAGGGGGAGGGCCAGCATGACTTGGGTGGGGCAGTGAGGCGGAGTGTTTATGATAGGGTAATTAGGATAGGAAGTGCTGTGGGGGGAGTTTAGATAAAAGTGGGGGGCGGAGTTATTCAGGGTCAGTGTGAGAGAGGAACGGCCGTTAGAAGAATTAAGAATAGGCACGGTCTCCGCGTACAGCATGGGTGACTTGGAGACGCTTCTGTCTCAGCTCAGGGAGGAGGCGGCGGCTAGAGGCACGGGATGGCTGCAGGCTTCGGTTGCCAGTTTGTTACAGGGCCCCAGCCAGTCCTCCTCTGCTTTACCCACCAGCCCCCCTTCTCCGGGCCGCACACGTGCTAGGCGGTCCAGGCCGCCGGAGCGTTTTAGCCCTGAACCGGATCGCTCAGGGAGTCGGGCAAGAGAAGTGCGGACCCCGCCGGCCAAGCGCAAGTCAGCGGTGGCGGCGGCAAGCGGGGACAGTCGTGGAACTCGAGCGGTGCGGGAGACGTGCGGCGCGAAAGTGTCAGGTACCGCCCCCCCTGCAGACAGTATGAGACGCATGGCGGCTGCCGCGGCGGGCTCTCAGCCTGGCCAGAGGGGAGCCCGGCGAGGGAGAGATGCCTCGGCGGGTGATGGCTATGTGGCGGGAACGGCCAGGGCCCGTATTCCTGATGGGAGGGGAAGAAAGAGAGGCTCGGCGGGTGTCCCGCAGGTTCGCGGGGACTTAGATGAGTCACAGTCCGGATCTACGGCCAGGCGGGCTCCCCCTGCCCGGCCCAGGGCTCAGCTTCAGTGCCATGAGGAGACAAGTGCTGGTGCGGCGCGCAGGGAGGACGTCTCTGCGTTGCGCTCAACGGCGGCGGTGAATCCTGCTGTGCGGCCTGCGACTGTGGAGCGGAGAGAGGCCGGGAGTTCCCAGGACAGCCTGTCTGAGGGTGAGCTGGAGGATCGTGCGGAGGATGAACTACAAGAGCCGGCGCGTGCAGTGGGGATTGCGGCTGGATGTCCCGTGAGGCAGCGGCAGCCAGGTGAGCACCCGTCTGTGTTGTCTGTGTCTTCTTCTAATGTTAGTAAAAGGGGGTCTGTTATTGGTGATGCGGTAGGGGTGTCAGGGGCGCAGGGTGTGCTAAGTAGTTTAGGGCAAAGTGGGGGTTCCACGTCACTGGGGTCACAAGACGTGGGGGTGGTGCAGACATTGCTGGCTGGTTTGCGGGAGGTGCTGGCGCGCTGTGAGGCTGGTCAGCGCCCAGTGGTGGGCGCTTCTCCTGTGGCGGCGTGGGCTACGGCCCACGCGGCCGCACCACAGGATGTGGTGATGGTGGGTACGGCATCGGTTGCAGCGGCCAGCTCGTTGGTTGCTGGGGTGGGGACGGAGATTCCTGTCACGCCGCCAGCGACGATAGTGGCCAGTGCTGCAGCGAAGGCTGGGGATGCGGCGACGGCGAGTAAGGGGACAGCGGGATTGGATGGGGTGCGTTTGGCGGATTCTGCCAAATGTGAAGTATACGTCTGTTTTGAGGGGCCCTTGGGCGCTCATTTAAAGACAGAAGTGAAAGAGCGGATTTGGAAGGGTGAGTACGTCGAAATTTTCTCCTTGTTGCCCTTGGAGAAGTTTAACTTGGACAAAGTTAAGCCGGACGAGAGCAAAAAAGAGGAGGAGGAGAAGCGGCGTTATCGTTTAATCCCGCGCACTTTCCCAAATTGGCTACAAGCGTTTGCAATTCTGGCAAGCGTTATTGGGGAAAAGTCGCCCGAGCATTGCTCTGCTCTTTTCTGCTACCTGGACTCCATTGGCGAGGCGCAAAGGGTGTACGGCGGTACAGCCTGGTTGCGCTACGATGAACAATTCCGGCAGAGGAAGGCAGTGCGCCCTGCATTAAGGTGGGACCACAAGGACATTAGTCTTTGGATGAAGTTAATGTCATCTCCAAGAGGCTCTTCGTCTCCCTTTCAGGGTGGGGCCGGGGGTTCGGCTAGTTCCGGACAACCGGCCAGCGGTCGCATGGGTTTCTGCTGGCAATTCAATGCCGGTAACTGCAAATTTGGGGCAAAATGTCGATTCCGGCATGAGTGTTCAACATGTGGAGGGTCACACTCACAATCCAGGTGTTTTAAGCAAGGCCGCGGAAAAGCGGCAGAGGCTGGAAAAAGGGATGACACCAGTGAGGGTAAAAAGGATGGCTCCTTTTTTAAGGCGGTACCCTGATCAGAAAGCAGCTGAGTTATTAGAGTTGGGATTTACGGTCGGTTTTAGGTTGAGTAGCCGGCTTATAGTGGTTCCGCCTATGGCGGATAATTTGAGGTCGGCCAGGGAACACTCCGGCATTGTTACGGAGAAATTGTTAAAAGAGGTTTCATTGGGGCGCATGGCGGGCCCGTTTGAGACCACCCCAATACCTGATTTGGTTGTTTCCCCGTTAGGTGTGGTCCCTAAGAAGGAGCCGAACAAATTTCGGCTCATTCACCATTTGTCGTACCCGCGAGGGGGATCAGTTAATGATTCAATCGACCCTGATTTGTGTAAGGTGTCTTACACATCTTTTGACACGGCGGTCGTGTGGGTTCGACGTTTTGGAAGGGGCGCATTGTTGGCAAAAACGGACATTGAGGCGGCTTTTCGCCTCTTGCCGGTTCATCCAGATTGCTGCCGCTTGTTGGGGTGTCGCTGGCAAGGCAAATTTTTTGTTGACAGGTGCTTGCCCATGGGGTGTGCGATTTCATGTTCATTGTTTGAACAATTTAGTTCCTTTTTAGAATGGGCGGTGCGGGATGTTTCAGGCTGGTCATCCGTCATCCATTATTTGGATGATTTTCTATGTATAGGGCCTGCGGGTAGCTTGGTGTGTGCGTCATTGTTAGCTACAATTCAGCAGCTTTTTGAGTCTTTCGGGGTTCCGTTGGCTACTGACAAGACGGAGGGCCCAGTTACTGTTTTGAGTTTTTTGGGGATTGTTATAGACACGGTGGCTATGGAATGCAGATTGCCAGTAGACAAATTGGAGGGTTTAAAACGGGAAGTGGCCGTGGCGTACCGGGCAAAGAAGATACAGCTTCGGTCTTTACAATCGCTGCTAGGCAAATTGAATTTTGCCTGCCGCATCATGCCTATGGGGCGGGTTTTTTGCAGGCGCCTTGCCGCCGCTACGGCCGGAGTCCGGGCCCCACATCATTATATTCGGTTAAGTAGGGATCATAAAGAGGATTTGAAGGTATGGGATACCTTTTTGGCTACCTACAATGGCCGCTCGTTGTGGATGGATGCGGTAGTTTCAAACTTCGATTTGGAACTGTTTACTGACGCAGCAGGGTCATGCGGTTTTGGGGCTTTTTATCAGGGGAAGTGGAGTGCTGGGGAATGGCCGGTGAGTTGGAAGGAGGCTGGCTTGATACGCAACTTAGCGGTATTGGAATTGTTTCCGATTGTGCTGGCAGTGGAGCTTTGGGGCTCAGACTTTGCGAACCGTAGGGTGCGTTTTCACTGTGATAACTTGGGGGTCGTACAGGCCATTAACAATAACACTGCATCTTCCCCCCCAGTTGTGCGTTTACTGCGGCACCTGGTGTTATGCTGTTTGTGTATTAATTGTTGTGTGTCTGCAATTCATGTTCCGGGGGTGGACAATTCTGTGGCTGATGCGTTGTCTCGTTTCCAGTGGGACAGGTTTCGTCAACTGGTGCCGGGAGCGGATGTGTCCGGGATTCCTTGTCCCGAGAGGTTGTGGAGCATCGCATTGCCATCGCTCAACGGTTGATACATCGATCGATATCCGCAGCCACCCGGGCCGTGTACAGTAAGGTCTGGAAGGAATGGGAGGCTCTGATAGGTGAAGTGGGGGACATTTCCCAAGACGAAGGGAGGATTCAGATGCTGCTCTATTTCATAGGCAGGAACTTTGAGAGGGGAGTGTCTGTTTCTTCTATGTCTAGTAAGCTGTCGGGACTGGCCTTCATGTTCCAGTTGGCTGGGCAAAGGGATGTGACAAAGGTATTCATGGTTCGGCGTGCTATGCGTGGTTATCGCGCTGGTCGAACGGCTGCCGACAAACGACGCCCTGTTTCTTTTGAGGTTTTAAGGGAGGTAGTTGGGCAGTTGGGGGATGTTTGTTTTTCACATTTCGAAAGGGTTTTGTTTCGGGCCATTTTTGTAATGGCTTTTTTCGGAGCTTTTCGGGTAGGTGAGATGGTGAGTAAGAATAAAAAGGGGGATGGTGGGTTGGAAGTACAGGATGTTTGGTTACGGGGGGACACGTTGGGGGTATATTTGAAAAGGTCCAAGACGGATCAATTAGGGAAGGGGAAGTGGGTGGAGTTGCACAGCATCCCGGGTTCCCCTGTATGTCCGGTTGCGGCAGTGGGTGAGTTTCTCGCAATCAGGCCCAGTGTAGGGGGGGTCTTCTTCCAGCATGATGATGGTAGGGCGGTCTCGCGTTTCCAGTTTCAGGCGGTTTTTAAAAAATGTTTGGAGGCTGCGGGTTTAAATGTGGAGAATTACTCTTCTCACTCATTTCGCATTGGAGCAGCTACGGAGGCAGTTCGGTGGGGATTGGATGAGCAGGTGGTAAAAAGTATTGGTAGGTGGGAATCATCTAGGTTTAAGTTGTATGTTCGTCCTCACTTACTTTAGTGATATAATCCTGCAGGGTTGGGTAGGGCTGCTGGTGATGATTACAAAATAGTAATGATAGACAGCATTTAAGTTCAGAAAGCCAGGGGTTGTTCAGCTGCCAGGGTATGTAGGGTGATGTTTGTTTTTTCTCCTTGTCTTCCTTCTGTTTGTTTTCAATGTTTTTCAGATTCGGACTCCTGTTTGGTGTGGATCCTGGGACACTCCTATGTGTATTGGGGAGCCAGGAGGGCTGATGTTAGGAGGGGGGGCAGGTTGTTGGGGCTGACAGAAGGGGAGGGGGTAGTACGTTGGATCGGGATTCCGGGCATGCTCTGGTCTAGGGTAGTACCCGAGATGCATAAGTTTGCGAGTATGGATCGCAATCATGATGTGGTTGTGATTCATGCGGGGGGTAACGATCTGGGGATTCGATGTGCGAGAGAGCTTATACGGGACATTAAGTTCGATTTGCTTCGGTTACAATCATTTTTTCCAGATACCATTTTCATTTGGTCGGATATTGTGGCCAGGACGGCTTGGCGTTTGGCTCGCTCTGTGGCAGGACTGAACAGAGCGAGAATAAAGGTCAATAAAGCCGTGGCAAAATTTTTCGTTCGTAATGGCGGTTTGGCAGTGCGTCATCGGGATCTGGAGGAAGAAACCTGGCGTTTTTTGCGAGCGGATGGTGTGCACCTGAATGCAATTGGCCTTGACCTGTGGCAATTGGCTCTGCAAGACGGTGTACACCGGGCGTTTCGGGTCTGGAGGGCGACACGCACGTAAGGTGTCACGTGCGTGTGCTGTGGCGGCAGGTCTATGGGGTCCTTGAAGGCGGGGCTGGAAAAATAATTGGAGTTTTAAGGGGGGTTGGGCCCTACGGAGGTATGGGCGTCCTTTTCCCTGGTATGGTTAACAATGGTGGAGCAAGTTGTATCTGGAAGGAGGTAGCTGTTTGTCCCCGAGCTTTCGTAATTACACGGCGGGGGGCCGTTTATGGGTATACCGATACAACTAGTTGGTGGTAAAAAAACATTGATATTTGCCTTCAAGGATCTCTAGACCAAAAAAGGTTATTTAGGAAGGTTCAAGTTGGTAAAATGTTTATAAAATGTTTATAAGAATGTATATTATGCATTAAGTTATTTGTTCACAAAAGTATTTTTGTATTTTATTTTGTTGTAATAAAAGGCTGCTATGGCCATTCGACTCCAAATAAGAGTAGTGTCGTTTGGTCAATGGTGGGTAAAAGGGGAGTAAGATAGAAGTATAAGGTTTTAACGGTAGCCTCACTTATAGACACATCCCTTAGTCAAGTAATGGCCCGGAGACAGAGGAACTCTAGGGGGAGGGCCAGCATGACTTGGGTGGGGCAGTGAGGCGGAGTGTTTATGATAGGGTAATTAGGATAGGAAGTGCTGTGGGGGGAGTTTAGATAAAAGTGGGGGGCGGAGTTATTCAGGGTCAGTGTGAGAGAGGAACGGCCGTTAGAAGAATTCCCACCCTCCCTCCCTTTTCATTTATGGAGACAGTTACGGGTAGTAAGGGGGGGATATGGGATGGTTATGTTCTTGTTATTGTTTAAGAGGTAAGAATGGGATGGTTGGGATTTTGATTGTCGTAGCAGCGGCAGGTCTATGGGGTCCTTGAAGGCGGGGCTGGAAAAATAATTGGAGTTTTAAGGGGGGTTGGGCCCTACGGAGGTATGGGCGTCCTTTTCCCTGGTATGGTTAACAATGGTGGAGCAAGTTGTATCTGGAAGGAGGTAGCTGTTTGTCCCCGAGCTTTCGTAATTACACGGCGGGGGGCCGTTTATGGGTATACCGATACAACTAGTTGGTGGTAAAAAAACATTGATATTTGCCTTCAAGGATCTCTAGACCAAAAAAGGTTATTTAGGAAGGTTCAAGTTGGTAAAATGTTTATAAAATGTTTATAAGAATGTATATTATGCATTAAGTTATTTGTTCACAAAAGTATTTTTGTATTTTATTTTGTTGTAATAAAAGGCTGCTATGGCCATTCGACTCCAAATAAGAGTAGTGTCGTTTGGTCAATGGTGGGTAAAAGGGGAGTAAGATAGAAGTATAAGGTTTTAACGGTAGCCTCACTTATAGACACATCCCTTAGTCAAAGAAAATCTTGGGTTTTGGGTTGAAAGTCATAGGTGTGTGCAGCCTATTGCATTAGGGTGTGCACCCTTGAGCTCAAACGCACATGCATGTGTATGTATCTACATATATACGACTCCGGCACATTGATCTCCCTGCTGGCACAGTGAAAGAGAAAAGGATAAACACTTCTCTTATGGCAGAGCGGGTAAGAGGGAGATCTTTCCCATGTTCCTGTTGCTAAGCAGATCGATAACACTAATGCGCATGGGGGGATTAGGGTGTGCCTGGGCACACCCAGCACACCCTGTGCGCACGCCTATGCCGATCGTGTGCACACAAATCCATCGGACTAAAGTCCAAAGTACAAACACGTATGCTCAGAACCAATGCTAAACATCAGCCAACAATAGCAGAAGTTGCCCAAAGGGTGGCGGTAAAGAGCTGAAAAACCACGTGATTTGGTGAAAGATGGCTGAAAATGTTCTGCCATGTTTATGCAGAACAAGTTCACGGCCAACGCCCATTTAGACAAAAATCCACTGAAAAGTCCGATGGAAGTCCGATCGTGTGTATGAGGCTTAAGATATCTGACATGCACACATACACCTACTAGGGCTAATTTGGGCAGGAGCTAATTAACCTATCAGCATATTTTTGGAATGTGGGAGGAAACCAGAATCGACCCACGCAAACACAGAGAGAACATGCAAACTCCATGCAGATAGCATCCTCCTGACCAGGATATAAAACAGGGACCCCAGTGCTACAGGGCAGAAATTCTAACCACTAAACCACTTGAGGTTAATTCTGTTCACATTAATGCCCCGTACACACGGTCGGAAAATCCGATGGAAAATGTCCGATTGGAGCGTGTTGGCGGAAATTCCGACCGTGTGTGGGCTCCATCGGACATTTTCCATCGGATTTTCCGACACACAAAGTTGGAGAGCAGGAGATAAAATTTTCCGACAACAAAATCCGTTGTCGGAAATTCCGATCGTGTGTACACAAATCCGACGGACAAAGTGCCACGCATGCTCAGAATAAATAAAGAGATGAAAGCTATTGGCCACTGCCCCGTTTATAGTCCCGACGTACGTGTTTTACGTCACCGCGTTCAGAACGATCAGATTTTCCGACAACTTTGTGTGACCGTGTGTATGCAAGACAAGTTTGAGCCAACATCCGTCGGAAAAAATCCTAGGATTTTGTTGTCGGAATGTCCGATCGTGTGTACGGGGCATAAGACTTAATAGGGGTCACCGGTGCATCGTGCCAAAATGGCCACTGGCTGCATGGAGGAGCATAGTGTGTGAAGGGTGGGAGGGCTGCATGGAGGAGGCAAGAGCCCTTATGTAAGCTGAATGGACAAGGCTGCATTCACAATTGAGCGTATAGTTTTCAGGCGTTTTTTAGGGCGTTTTTCTGGCGTTTTTGCAGCGTTTTTGTACAGGTCAAAAGGTTACCAAAGTAAGCCCGGAGCAACAGCAACCAAGCAATAAGCGTAGGGCGGGCATGACAGGGTTAACAGGGATTAACTACTCTTATTAGGGGTGGTTAGTATAGGGCCGAGGGGGAGGGGCTGCAGGAATATTTATAAAGGGGACCCCGCCTGGGATGAGTCACCAAAGCGTGGGGGAAAGTTCAGGGAGAGAAGCAACATATCGGAGGTGGAGAGAATTCTGGCCCAGCTTAGAGAAGAGGCGGCAGTGCGGGGTCCCGAGTGGCTCCAGGCGGCGCTAGGTACGGCACTCACGGGGACAGAGGCGGCGTCCGAACTGGCGGACAGGAGCGTGACTAGAGCCCGCAGGGCAAGACCTCCGGAGCGGTATTCGCCGGAGCAGCGAGGGGAGGATCAGAGGCGAGCAAGGGGGAGTCGAGGAGTTTCGGCGGCGGGCCCACCCCCTAAACGGACGGCGCGCACGAGCAGCGGCAGCCCGGTAAGAACTACCGACAGGGAGCTGAGAACGGGCGGCGAGAAGCAAGGAAAAGACAGGGCTTCAGTGCGGCCTAGTAGACTCGGCGAACGCGTGCGCGCTGGCCCCTCCCCCAGGCTTCCAGAGTCGGAACGGGGTAACACGCAGAGGAGGAATACAGATGGGACCTCCGGGCCTTCAGCGGCAGGAGATCCACAGCGGCCTGATACAGAACGGAGGGAGCTGAGAAGGGGCAGAGCGGAGGCCGCCAGGACTGAGGTTACGCACACCGGTCCTGGTAAGGCTGTCCAGAAGTCTCCACACGGACGCGCTGCGCAGAGAAGGGGGAAGATGGCGGCGGCAGCTACAGCCAGCAGGCCCGACCGGCTTTCATCGGAAGAGGAGGAAGACATGGTGCTGAACCTTTCGGAAGAGCGATCAGAGTCTGAAGAAGAGGCAGCCCCCCGCGCGGGGAGAACAGCAGAGGTGGACAGCAGACGATCGGCTGATGGGGCGTCACCTATGCAGCCCGGTAAGTCAGCACCTATTACACCTGAGACAATTTTACATGAGGGTAGTGGGCCTAGCAGGGGTTCTGGGTCTGGGACATCTAGGGGGGGGACGGGGGAGAACCCTCTGGGAGCTGCAGGTTTACTAGGTTTCTTGGAAGGAATCAAAGACCTAGTCCAGAAGTTTGAACAGGCGGCAAAACAGCAGTGGGGCCGGCGGCAGCCTGGGTCCCACCTGGAGCAGGATCGGGGGAACACGCAGAGGCAGGGGGGCGTACGGAAATGCCAGTGGTCGCAGGGGCCGGCTCAGCGCCCGCGAAGGAAGGTGGAAGTGAGGTAGTGGTTCAGGAGGTAGGCAAGACGGCGGTGGCCAGTGAGACGGTGGCGAGGCAGGACATAATTAGAATTGCAGATGCAGCAAAATGTGAAGTATATGTGTGTTATGAAGGGCCGTTAGGGGCGCATCTGAAGCAGGAGGTTAGAGAAAAGTTATGGAAAGGTGAGTATGTGGAGATTTTTTCTTTACTCCCTTTAGAAAAATTCAATTTGGATAGAGTAAAACCTGACGATTCTAAAAAAGAAGACGAAGAGAAAAGGAGATACCGGTTAATCCCGCGTACATTTACCAATTGGCTGCAGGCGTTCGCCATAATGGCAAGTGTCATTGGGGAAAAACAACCCGAACATTGTTCGGCGCTGTTTTGTTATCAGGATTCTATTGGGGAAGCGTATAGAGTTTATGGGGGTACTGCGTGGCTGAGGTATGATGAGCAGTTTCGGCAAAGGAGGGCGGTGCGGAAAGAGCTACGCTGGGACCACAAGGATATAAGCCTATGGATGCGATTGATGACCTCGGCGCGGGCACCGAACCAGTTTTTTCAGGGAGGGGCCGGCGGACCAGCAGCACAGGGACAGTCGGCCGGAAACAAGAAAGGGGTGTGCTGGCAGTATAATTCAGGAACATGCAGGTTCGGAAGCTCTTGTAGGTTCAAGCATGAGTGTTCGGGGTGCAACGGAGCACACTCAGCAACTAAGTGCTTCAAACAAGCTAAGGGTCGCTCAGGGGAAACGGGACACAAGAGGGAGGACTCCGGTGAGAGTGGGAAGGATGCGGCCGTTTCTCGGTAGGTATCCGGATAAGAAAGCGGCAAAACTATTGGAAGAAGGCTTCTCCGTTGGCTTTCGTATCCCCTGTTCACTGGCGGTAGTTCCTCCCGTTCCACCCAATCTCCGATCCGCCTTGCAACACCCGGACGTGGTTCGCGAAAAACTACGTAAGGAGGTTGCAATGGGGAGGATGGCGGGGCCTTTCTCGTCAGCGCCTTTGGCAGATCTGGTGGTGTCGCCACTGGGGGTAGTGCCAAAAAAGGAACCCAATAAATTCAGGCTCATCCACCACCTGTCTTTTCCAAAAGGGGGGTCGGTTAATGACGCCATAGATCAGGAAGCATGCTCAGTGACATACACGTCCTTTGATGCAGCCGTAGGGTGGGTGCGCCGGTACGGAAAAAGGGCTCTGTTGGCTAAGGTTGATATTGAATCGGCCTTTCGGCTGCTACCAGTACATCCCGAAAGTTTTAGGTTGCTCGGATGTCAATGGGACGATGAGCTCTACGTCGACCAATGCCTTCCGATGGGTTGCTCTATATCATGTGCGATATTTGAGCAGTTCAGCTCTTTCGTTGAGTGGGTGGTAAGGGAGGTTTCGGGTTTGAATTCTATAATTCATTACCTGGATGACTTCCTATGCATAGGACCGGCAGAGTCGAGGATCTGCGCGGTGCTCTTGGCAACGCTGGAACACATAGCAGACAATTTTGGCATTCCCTTGGCGCCTGACAAAACTGTGGGACCTTGTATGGAAATTACGTTTCTGGGCATCGTCCTGGATTCAGAGGCCATGGAATGCAGGTTGCCGGAGGCGAAGTTGGCAGCCCTGAAAACAGAGATTGCGCGGCTGATTGGATTGCGTAAAGTGCAATTGCGCGTATTGCAATCGGTGTTAGGCAAGCTCAATTTTGCCTGTCGCATCTTGCCTATGGGGAGGGTGTTCAGTCGCCGGCTGGCAGCTAGCACGAGTGGCATTAAGTCCCCGAGACATTTTGTACGCCTGGTCAAGGCACATAGGGACGACCTGAAGGTATGGCATACCTTTTTGGAGTCATTCAATGGAAGGGCGTTGTGGATGGCGGGACCGGTCAGTAATTTCGACCTGGAGCTCTTTACGGACGCAGCGGGGTCCTCAGGGTTTGGAGCTTTCTTCCAGGGCCAATGGAGTGCAGACCCCTGGCCGCAGTCCTGGATAGCGGCGGGCTTCACAAAGAATTTGGTGCTGTTGGAATTATTTCCAGTAGTGCTGGCAGTGGAGTTATGGGGAGCATCTTTCAGGGATCTGAAAGTGCGTTTCCATGGGGACAATTTGGGGGTGGTGCAGGTGATCAATAAGAACACGGCGTCTTCTCCGCCGGTTATTAGATTACTGCAACATTTGGTGCTGAGATGCTTGCAACTGAATGTTTTCATTCACGCTGTCCACCTGCCAGGAGTAGAAAATGTGATAGCCGATGCTTTATCTCGCTTCCAGTGGGACAGGTTCCGAGAGTTGGCGCCGGACGCGGAGCAACAAGGAGTGCCTTGTCCCGAATGGTTGTGGGGGATAGCGTTGGAATCATCGCGGGATGGATAAAGCGGTCGGTAAGTGGGTCCACGTGGTCAGCCTACACGAGGGTCTGGAAGGAGTGGTTAGCGTTCATACAAGAGGTGGGTGAGGATCCAAATGGGCAAGCAGGACGTTCACTCGTTTTGTACTACGTAGCCAGAAAAATGGAGGAGGGGGTGTCTGCATCTGTAGTGAATGCGCAACTGTCAGGTTTAGCCTTCCTGTTCAAATTACAGGGGCAGCCTGATTTTACAAAAGATTTCTGGGTGAGACAGGCTGTAAAAGGTTATAGGCGATCGGTGATGAGGAAGGATAACAGGAAGCCCGTGACATTTGAGATTCTCAAGGGTATAGTAGCCAAATTGCGGGTGGTGTGTTCATCGGAATTTGAGATAAAATTATTTACGGTCGCGTTTTTGTTGGCGTTTTTTGGGGCATTTAGAATTGGGGAACTGGTTAGCCCGTCAAAGAAAGTACATGGGGGACTTGGGAGCCAGGAGGTGGAGTGCAGCAGGGGTAGGCTGTCCTTGTGGTTTAAAAAATCAAAAACGGATCAAGAGGGCAAGGGGAAACTAGTTCAGGTGTTTCCAATTCCGGACTCGCCTTTATGTCCAATAGAAGCAGTAATGGTTTTTAGGCGGGTTCGCCCGGCGGGGCTGGGCGCGTTCTTGGTACACGAGGACGGGACGCCGTTGTCACGTTTTCAGTTTGGGGCTATATTCAGAAAATGCTTGGAGCGTTTGGGTTTGGATGGCAAAGCTTTTTCATCCCACTCATTCAGGATAGGAGCAGCTACAGAAGCTGCAAGGCAAGGGATGGATATGGAGGCGGTAAAAAGGATTGGGAGGTGGGAGTCGAACAGGTTCAGGTCTTACATTAGGCCCCACATGGTGGTAGGTTTGTGAGGTAAACAAGTGGGCAGGACTCTTCAGTCTGCCCGGGTTTTGTTGTGAAAATGCTGGTTGTACTATAGTGTATGTTGTTTTTTCCTCTTTAATTTCAGGTTCGGCGACCGGGATGGTCTGGATCATGGGCCATTCCTATGTCTGCTGGGGGGCACGGAGAGGGGATGTGAGGTACGAGGGTAGGCAGTTGGGTTTTAATAAAAAGGAAGCCTACATAAAATGGTTTGGAGTCCCGGGAATGTTGTGGGGACGGTTAGTTCCTGAGGTGCAGCGTTATGCAGCTAGGGACAGACCGCCTGATGTGCTAGTATTACACGTGGGCGGCAATGATTTGGGGATTAGGTCCATGTTAGACATCACACGGGACATCAAATCAGATATTGACCGCTTGATGGAGCAATTTCCTGATATGGTCGTTGTATGGTCAGATATAGTGGCGCGTATGACATGGAGAATGGCCAGATCGGTAGAAGGTATTAATAGAGCCAGGAGAAAGATTAATAGGGAAGTTAGCAAATTCATGGTTCAGAAAGGAGGGTTGGCCATACGTCACCTAGAGCTGGAATTCGAGACCTGGAGATATTTAAAAAAAGACGGGGTCCATTTAAACGAAGTAGGCATAGATATGTGGGCTTTGGGCCTTCAAGATGGCATACAACGAGCGCTTCGGGTGTGGAGGGGCAGCCAAGGGTAAGGGAATTACCCTTGCCTGCTGTGGCGGACGTTGGTCTGGGCAGGAAAAGAAGATATCAGAAGGATGAGATCGGGACCATCGTTGGAGGGGTCCTGATGGTGGTTCCCGGTTAACGGAGGTTAGCCGGGAAGTGAGAATGGGGCACTGCGGTCAGGGGTAGTCTTTGAGCCAGCTTGTCGGCTTGAGGCAGGGATAATACATTTGAGAGGGACTGCAGTGCAAGAAGGTTTTTAACACAGAGGTTTACTAATTTCCTGCTCAGACCAACGTTAGATTTTCATAGGTTTATAACAGATATGTTTTTTATATTTATACGTTTATATGTTTTATATTTGACTCATTATTTTGGTTAAATAAAGTAGGCTGCTACGGCCTTTGTTACCCCATGAGCACGGTGTGGTCTCGGTTAATTAGGATGTGGAGAGGGGTATATAGTTTATGGGGAGTTAAACACATCTGTTATTCAACAGTCATGTAAAAAGCAGAAAAATGCCTGTAATCTGCCTAAAAAGAAGCTCATGTACTTTTTTGAGCTTCAGGCGACAGAACGCTCAGATGTGAACAGGGGCCATTTAAATAAATGGGTTTTTGCTTGTCGGGCGTTTTGGGACTTCTGAGATGAGCGTTTTATGAGCTGAAAATGCTCAGGTGTGAATGGGCCCTAAAGGGTATAATAAAGTTAGGTTGGCTTCATCTGTTCTGCTGCACTATTCCTGCATGGAGAGGCAGAGGAAAAAAGCTGCTTATATAAGCAGCATGATGCAGGGTATATTATGGTGAGGGTCAGGAGAGCTGCATGGAGGGGGGCAGAGCTGCTTATGTAAAGTGGATGATTCAGAGTATAATGAACTGAGGGTCACAGTCAGGAGGGCTGCATGGAGGAGGACAGAGCTTCTTATGTAAGGCAGATGATATAATATAGTGATGGAAGGAAGGAATAGTGTATTTATTGGTGTCAGTGAGAGAAATAGTGCTCCATCATTGGTATCAGTGGAAGGAATAGTGCCCCATCATTGGTGCCAGTGGAAAAAATAATACCCCATCATTGGTGTTTGTGGAAGGAATATTGCCCCATCGTTGCTGTCAATGGGAGGAATATTGCCCCATCATTGCATCGTTGGTGCAAATGGGAGAAATAGTGCTTCATCGTTTGTGTCAATGGGAGGTATAGTGGCCCATCAATGTTATCAATTGGAGGAATAGTGTCTTATCATTGGTGTCAGTGGAAGGAATAGTACCCCATCATTGATATCAGTGGGAGGACGAGTACCCATCATTGATGTCAGTGGAAAAAATAACACCCCATCATTGGTGCTTGTGGAAGGAATATTGCCCCATAGTTGCATCATTGGTGCCAATGGGAGAAATAGTGCTCCATTGTTGGTGTCAGTTGGAGGAATAGTGGCCCATCATTGGTATCAATTGGAGGAATAGTATCACATCATTGATATCAGTGGGAGGAATAGTGCCCCATCATTGGTATTAGTTGGAGGAATAGTGCCCCATCATTAGTATTAGTTGGAGGAATAGTGTCCCATCATTGGTATTAGTTGGAGGAATAGTGCCCCATCATTGGTATCAGTTGGAGGAATAGTGCCCCATCATTGGTGTCAATGGAAGAAATAGTGCTCTGTTGTGATGTCATTTGCAAGAATTATGCCCCATTGTTGGTGACAGTGGTAGAAATGGTGTCTTGTATCAGTGGGAAAAAATTGCTCCAAGGGCCCAGATAAAGGCTAGCAAAGGGCCGCATCCGACCCCCGGACCGCAGTTTGGAGACCACTGGTGTAGAGTAAAATACAATGAAGGCCACGGTCAGAAGAGCTGCATGGAGGAGGACAGAGCTGCTTATGTAAAGTGGAGATGGTGCAAGGCAGGTATAATATAATGAGGGTCATGTAAAATGGATGATGTAGGGCAGGGGTCCTCAAACTTTTTAGACAGGTGGCCAGTTCACGGTCCCTCAAACTGTTGGGGGGCCACACTGTAGTTTAAAAAATTATGAACTAATTCCTATGCACACATCTTATTTGTAGTTCCAAAAAAAAAAACAGGAAAAAACAGTACAATATTTAAAATAAAGAACAATTGTAATCAATATGAACTTATCAGTATTTCACAGACTCCCCTCATTACAGAACCACTCCCAATCACATACCCCCCCTCCCCATCACAGACTCACCCCATAACAAAGCCCCCCCATGACAGATCCCCCCCATCACAAAGCCCCCCAACACAAACTCCTCTCCATCACAAAGCCCCACATAACAGATTCCCCCCATAACAGACTCCCCCATATCACATACTTCCCCCATCACAGATACCCCCATAACAGACGCCCCATCACAGACTTTCCCCATAACAGACTCCGCCATCACAGATCCCCCCATATCACAGTCCCCCCATATCACAGATCCCCCCCCATAACAGACTCCCCCATAACAGACTCCCCCATAACAGACTCCCCCATCACAAATCCCCCCATATCAGTCCCCTCCCATAGCACAGACCCCCCCATCACAGATCCCCCCCATAACAGACTCCCCCATCACAGATCCCCCCATAACAGACTCTGCCATCACAGATCCCCCCATATCACAGATCTCCCCATATCACAGACTCCCCCATATCACAGATCCCCCATATCACAGACTCCCCCATATCACAGATCCCCCATATCACAGATCCCCCCATATCACAGATCCCCCCATATCACAGATCTCCCCATATCACAGATCTCCCCATATCACAGACTCCCCCATATCACAGACTCCCCCATATCACAGATCCCCCATATCAGAGATCTCCCCATATCACAGATCTCCCCATATCACAGATCTCCCCATATCACAGACTCCCCCATATCACAGACTCCCCCATATCACAGACTCCCCCATATCACACTCCCCCATCACAGATCCCCCATATCACAGATCCCCCATAACAGACTCCGCCATCACAGATCCCCCCATAACAGACTCCCCCATATCACAGACTCCCCCCATATCACAGACTCCCCCATATCACAGACTCCCCTCATCAATATTACACTGCCGCCCTTGTATAATATCACAGCACTCCCACTCCCCTCTGTTACCTGTATCACACAAGACACAAAGCATGGTAGGTCCGGACAAAGGGCGGGACTTTGCAAGTGAAAGGCAGGTGATTGATTCCTGGGACCGCCCCGATGCCTAGTAACCAATCACCTGCTTCTTAACACAAAAGGTCCTTTGTCCAGACCTGTCATGTTTCCCGTCCTGTGTAATAAAAGTAGCAGAGGGCAGGGGGAGTGCTGCGATGTTAAAGGGGCAGTCCGCGGGCCGGATAAAAAAAGCTGGAGGGCCGGATTCGGCCCGCGGGCCGTAGTTTGAGGACCCCTGATGTAGGGTATACCTGCAGTCCACCTGCTCTCTCCTATCCATCAGAATGCATGTGCCTCCACTTATAAATTAGTGTTAGGTAGGTACCACAGATACCAGGGTGCCTTGACGTGGCTCTGTGGCTTATGCATGCATTTGCAAATGTGTACAGACTAAATCCCTGCTTTTAACGCATACTGTTAGACAGGTTATTTGGTTGTCTGCGGGCTGGTCAGTAAGTTAAGCTTGGTTTTTCCCTTGGATTTATCCTTGGCCTTGTTTGTACCTATAATACAGTAAGGACTACAGTTAGAAGGGCTGCATAGAGGAAGACGGAGCTGCTTACGTAATTTGGATTATGCAGAATATAATATAGTGAGGGCTATAACAGGGACTGGGGAGGGCTGCGTGGAGGAGGACAGAGCTGCTTATGTAATGTGGGTAGTGCAGAGTATAATGTATTGAGGACCATAGTGGGGACTGGTGGAGGAGGACAGAGTTGCTTATGTAAGGTAGAGGGTGTGGAATATAATATAGTAATGGCCCTAGTCAGGAGAGGTGGGACAATATGGAGGAGGACATAGCTACTTATGTAAAGTGGATTATGCAGGGCCTAAAATAATGAAGGGCTTGGTGAGGAGGGCTGCATAGAGGAGAACAGAGCTGCTGATGTAATGTGGGAAGTGCAGAGTATAATATAGTGAGGACCATAGTAAGCACTGGTGGGGGAGAACAGAGCTGCTTATGTAAGGTAGAGGGTGTGAGAAATAATATAGTGATGGCCCTGGTTGGGAAGAAAACATGGAGGAGAACAGAGCTGCTTATGTATGGTAGAGGGTGTGGGATATAATACACACCTCCCAACATTTTAAGATGGGAATGAGGGACACCTACTAGTAAACATAGGTAAGCATAAGACACACACCCTGCCACACCCCCTTAAAGGAGAATTATAGAAAAAAAAATGATTAGTTAAACCCACAAGAGTTTTTTTTTTACCACTACTATTCCTTTATATTG
Source organism: Lithobates septentrionalis (assembly GCA_037952835.1). Lineage (NCBI taxonomy): Eukaryota > Metazoa > Chordata > Amphibia > Anura > Ranidae > Lithobates > Lithobates septentrionalis. The sequence continues at coordinate 34,086 of JBBDGP010005239.1, read as the reverse complement.
GCTTTTGAAATCTGCAAATGCACCAATTTAGAAACTGGATGAAAAGTTTAGCACTGGGAAACACTTTTTAAAAGATAAAAAGTGCATTTTATATACAACTATATAGATCAGACCAACATGAGGGACAAATGAGGAGGAAAGAGGGACAGAGGTTGTCAGGAAAGGTTCCAACTGCTGAAACCTTTGGCTTGCAGTACTGGTGACCACCAGCGGGTGTCTCCTGGCAGTCTGGAACTGTCAGGAAAGGTCTCCCCTGCTGGTGGCACTATCTGATCCTTAGGCTGCAGTACTGGCGTCCACCAGCGGGTGGTTGCCGGCAGTGTGGAGCCGACATTATCTCCTGCGATCAGGCGTCACCTGAGACTGATTGCTCCCTGCCCCCATCTGCTGATCTTCCATTGATGACCCTGGCCTGGCTACCTTTACGATTCTGGTTTTCCCAATTTATTGTATATTCCTGTTTGACTGTTGCTTGTGGGTCTCTGTCTGGTAGTTGGTTTGTTGTGCACTGTGTTGTATTTATATTCACTTACTTTTAATAAATGACATTATCTCACTTTTATACCTTTTGGTTTCCTCTGTTGTTGTCCACGCAGTTCTGGTCACACCTGATTCATGACAGAGGGACTTTGTTCCAAATCAGGGACAGTCCCTCGAACTCAGGGACAGTCGGTAGCTGTTTATAATATAGTGATGGCCCTGGTATGGAGGACAGAGCTGTTTATGTAAGGTAGATGGTGTGGGAAATAATATAGTGATGGCCCTGGTTGGGAGGGCAACATGGAGGAGGACAGAGTTGCTTATGTAATAAAGTGAGGTCCACAGCCATGGAGGAGGACAGAGCTAATTATATAAGGAAGATGGTGAAGGATACCCTGTTTCCCCGAAAATAAGACCTAGCGTGATTGTCAGTGATGGCTGCAATATAAGCCCTACCCCCCCAAATAAGCCCTACCCTGTTTCCCTAAAAATAAGCCCTACCCTGAAAATAAGACCTACAAGGACTTTAAGTAGGGCTTATTTGGGGGGTAGGGCTTTTATTGCAGCCATCACCGACAATCATGCTAGGTCTTAACAGGGTATAATATAACGACAACCCTGGTCAGAAGAAGTGGGACAACATGGAGGAGGACATAGCTACTTATGTAAAGTGGATTATGCAGGACCTAAAATAATGAAGGGCTTGGTGAGGAGGGCTAGATGGAGGAGGACAGAGATGCTTATGCAGTATGGATGGTGCAGTTTATAATGGGGGGCCCCATTGCAGAGCTGTCTACAGAACAGGCAACTCGGGGTTCATTCATAGATCAGTAAACGACTGCCGCTCACATATTTCCCCTCTGTGTTCATCTTTTTCCATAAAATCCCTAACGTATAACTTTTTCTATCCGTATCTCTGTTGGGCGAATGTTGTTTATTTACGCCTTGTTGTGCTGCAGACCCCAGAAATGGAGGAAATTGTCTGCACCAGTCAGCCTAAATACAAAACATTCATGCCTGACTGGAGGGTGCACCTTTTGCTGATTGCTTCATAACTTCAGACCACATTCAGGTGAGCGGCAGATGGACCCGGTGCCCCCCCTGCGGTTATATAATCATAGTGCATTCACAAACCCCTCCCGGCGCTCTCACCGCCCTGGCTCTCCAAAGCGGTCTCGGCGACTTGTTTACTTCAAACAAAAACAAGCTCCATGCCAGCTTGTAGATCACGGCGGAGCGTTCCCGCAGATTTACGAGGCCGTTTCTGTCAGCCGGGGAGCGTTAAAGGGAAATAATGTATTTTCAAAGGCAGTAAAACAGAAGACGGGGCAGGGTTACCTTTTTTTTTTTTTTTGCGGAAATCTTTATTGGGTGATATTGTTCGATGGTCGGCTCACTCCTTTCCGCGCACACATAATTCTCCTGCATCCAGCAGCCACTTGTTTTTCTAATGGCCGTGTATGCGCACTCAATATACTGGAATAATGGCACCTAATTAGAGCTAGCATTTAAAAAATAATAGTCGCAGCACTTAGTGAGGTCCCTGGTGGCTTGTTAAACCAACTTAGGCAGCAACGTGGAGAAACACAGCCATTCTGGTCCAAAACAAGGAGAAAAAAATAAATATTGTGTAGCAGTTCTTATGGGCAACACTAAGGCCCCTTTCACACTAGGGCGGTAGGGGGCGTCGGCGGTAAAACAGCGCTATTTTTAGCGCTGTTTTACCGCGGTATTCGGCCGCTAGCGGTGCGGTTTTAACCCCCCGCTGGTGGCCGAAAAAGGGTTAAAACCCCTCGTATTACCGCGGTATAGCTGCGCTGTCCCATTGATTTCAATGGGCAGGAGCGGTGAAGGAGCGGTGAATACACCGCTCTTCACCGCTCCAAAGATGCAGCTTGCAGGAGATTTTTTTCTTCTCCTGCCAGCGCACCGCTTCAGTGTGAAAGCCCTCGGGCTTTCACACTGAACAAACAGCGGAGGCTGTTTAGGTGCGGTTTGCAGGCCCTATTTTTAGCGCAATAACGCCTGCAAACCGCCCCAGTGTGAAAGGGGTCTTAGACCCCTTTCACACTGGGGCGGGGGGCGGCGTCGGCGGTAAAACGCCGCTATTATTAGAGGCGTTTTACCGTCGGTATGCGGCCGCTAGCGGGACGGCTTTACCCCCCGCTAGCGGCCGAGAAAGGGTTAAATACCACCGCAAAGCGCCTCTGCAGAGGCGCTTTGCCGGCGGTATAGCCGCGCCGTCCCATTGATTTCAATGGGCAGGAGCGGTGAAGGAGCGGTATACACTCCGCTCCTTCACCGCTCCGAAGATGCTGCTAGCAGGACTTTTTTTCCCGTCCTGCTAGCGCACCGCTCCAGTGTGAAAGCCCTCGGGGCTTTCACACTGGAATGAAAGTAGCGGCACTTTCGGGTCGGTTTGCAGGCGCTATTATTAGCGCAATAGCGCCTGCAAACCGCTCCAGTGTGAAAGGGCTCTTAGATCTTCCATGTTTCCAACTACGGATCTTCCCTGTGTCCCCCCCCCCCCCCCCCCCACCTGTAAACAGTGAAGCAGATTGTGTTTGCTTTGGGCTGTTCTGGGCTTCACAGGCAGCAGGTTTGATTATTTCGCCCTGCTTTTTGAAGGATTCTAGAATGTAGTGGGTTGGAAGGAGGCAAATCAGCAGTCTGAATATTTATGTTGCCTCGGCCAATCCCTGGAGGTCGGCTGGGGTGGGGGGGGTGGGGTGCATAAATAGTCTGTGGTCTTGGGGCAGGAGGAGAAGTTCCCGAAATGAATAAACCTCAAAAATGGGATTTTAAGGGCACATTAGAGATGAAAATGAAAAGAAAATTGTTTAGAAAAATGAATAAATAAAATAGAATTTATTATTATACAAAATTTAAAAACATGTAGTGAGGCAAAAAAGCAAAACACAAAACAATTATATAAATGACATGTTCAACAATCATGTTTGACAGTAGTGGCAAATGAATCTCACTGCACAAATGAACATCCATGAGTGAGAGTCCGACGCGTTTCGAAAGTATGAATAAATATGATCTTCATCAGGGACAATTTGCCATTTCTGAAATTGTAAAGTACAGTATCAATGAAAAATACAAAAAACATTACATAATTAGCAGGACTGACAGGTTTGTATGGCTCCCATAGTTCCCAGACTGAAGGGCTTCTGCCCCTTTAGGAAGCCCAACCGAAGTTTCACATGTGCTCTTCAAGGTCCCAGATATGCTAGAGCTAAAGGTCCTCTTTTGCTGAAAATCTCTGGAACTAATTAAGGGATTTCACCGAGGATCTGGTCTGGAGAGTTCACGGGAGAAATGCCTTGAAGGAGGTATCCAAGTATCCAAGGACATTGTGAGTAAAGACCTGAGTATAGGATCCTGGTGACTGTTGCTGCTACTGTCTCTTGTGCACCAGCGCCAGTACTTGCCACAGTGCAAGTGTATTCGCAGTTTTCGCACAGAAAATTTCTATTAGGTCGTGTGTTTTTGCCGCAGTTTCTGAAAAGGCACCGAAGATACAGCATGCAGGACTTTTGGTGCACTTTCAGAAGCCCTGCAGCCAACCAGTGTGAAGAGAGGGTGGCTGTGCTCCTACATACAGTAGGACTATGCATACTTGCCAACTGTCCTAGATTTGCCGGGACAGTCCCTCATTTTCCTCCGTTGTCCCGCACAGTTCTGGGCTGGGTCCCAGGAATAAAGTGAGTTACAGGCATCCCTAGTGCCTGTCACCCCTCTTCTCTGCCTGGGGCCCTAAGGCCGCAAACTGCCGGAACTTTTAAAGGGTAACGCCACTTTCGTGGGGAAAAAAAATAGCAAATAAAGAAAAAACAATATAGCACATATAATTGCGACACTAATCATGTTGTAATTGAATATTCTTAAAAATTACCTTTCAATCTGCAGCCACTGTAATTTTCTGAGAATGCATTGCAACATGGCTACCTAAAGTTGTTCTGTACACAGAGTGTATACTGACCACTCCCCAGAAACATCATTTCCTGCTTGTGTGATTGACTCACCAATTTTCCCAGAAGTCTGCCTAAGATACAAGTCACATTTCTGGCATCCCCTGCAACAAAAATTTCACTTTTGGAGAGATACTTTCAATAGAAGCACATCTAAAGGGATGCAGGCCCAGCAGATTTCCTCATTAGTGCCCTGCAGCTGCACACCTGACAGTTAATTATATAACCACTCCCATTAGACCCACTCAGTACAGAGGCACATACAAACACACAGTGATTTCTTCAGAATAACAAAAGGTAGGAATCTGCAACAAAGTGTCAGCCCTAACTTCTCGGATCTGGCCGCTCAGCTGTCAGCTCCTATCTCTCCACAGTTACTCAGTTGTTGATGATATCCTGCTCGTCAGTCCTGCCTACCGTTAAGCCCTCCCCATCTTGGGCAGCCCACATTAACTACAGCAAAATACATTCTCTGGTGTCCTGTAAGCACCTGCTTAGACACGTCATTCATTCACAGTTCCCTGTAAATGAATTAGACTACAAGTACCATTGGCCATTGTGGTAGACGGCTTGTAGTTTTCAATGAACTGTGAGGGAGCTGGGGAGCACTCTTCTAGTCCATTGATAGTCCTTCCATTCAGTATCAGCCTGCCCATATTGGAGGTACAGGCAGACAGCTTCCTGAGAGTCTGCAGGAGCCTGACATTGCACCCATGATCTGCTGATCATGGGTGCAATGCTTTAAAACAGGGATATGCAATTAGCGGACCTCCAGCTGTTGCAGAACTACAAATCCCATGAGGCATAGCAAGACTCTGACAAGCATGACACCCAGAGGCAGAGGCATGATGGGACTTGTAGTTTTGCAACAGCTGGAGGTCTGCTAATTGCATATCCCTGCTTTAAAAGCTACAGAGTAAAAAAATAATAAATGCACTTTTTTTTTACCAGCAAAAAGACGTGCATTTATTTTATTTTACAAAGGGTGAACATATCCTTTAAAGTAGATCTATAGGCAAAACTTTTTTTTTTTTTCCATTTTGGATAGAGTAAGGGATTGTTATAACCCCTGTCAGCTTTATTTTTCACCATCTGTGTCCCATAGCCAAACAGGAGGAAATCCCTGCAAATTAAGGGAACCTCTTGGGGACCCCCAGGGTCACCAGAACTAGTGTCCCCATTGGAAGATTTCCCCTCTATTATTTTTCTGGGCACAACCCAAAATTTGAGATTTTCTTTTACTTTCACTTTCAATGATAATGGTAAACGGGACAAATAGAGAGGGGGAATCTCCTTAAAGCGGAGTTCCGCCTGGAAAAAAAATAAATAAAAGTCAGTAGCTACAAATACTGTAGCTGCTGACTTTTAAAATAAGGACACTTACCTGTCCCAGGGTGCTCGCGATGTCCTCACCCGAAGCCGACATGTCTCTTGGCTCCGGATGGAGGCGCCGCCATCTTCAGTAAGGGAATCAGGAAGTGAAGCCTTGCGGCTTCACAGCCTGGTTCCCTACTGCGCATGCATGAGTCGCGCTGTGCGTTCTGGCTGGTCCCAGCTTCTGGGACCTGTGTCTACCCCAGAAGACAGCGGGGGGAGGGGGGGGGGGGATACGGATCAGCGGAAGTTCCATTTCTGGGTGGAACTCTGCTTTAACCAGGGCACAAACTGCAATAAAAACTGACGGGTATTCTAATCCCTCTCAACTAAAAAGTTTTGAATTTAGTTATACTTTAAGTTAAAGCGGAGGTCCGCCCGCCCCTTTTAAAAATTAAAAGTCAGCAGCTACACATTCTGTAGCTGCTGACTTTTACCATTAGGACACTTACCTGTCCTGGAGTGCAGCGATGTTCCCATTGGCTGGTCGGGTGCTGCCGCCGCCATTGCGGGTAAGAGAACATAGCAGTGTAGCCTTTCGGCTTCACGGCCACGTCCCTATTGCGCATGCGTGAAGCGTGCTGCGCTCTCTCACTGGCCCGGCAGAAGGGGATGGAGGGGGCCTAGCTGCTGACGTACTTTGCCGTGTCCCTGTCTCCTGGAAGTGGGGACAGGGTACCTGTAAAAAACAGGTACCCCCTCCCCCCCCCACCCCACCTAAAAGTGCCAAATGTGACACTGGGGGGGGGGGGGGGAGAAATAAGATAAGCGGAAGTTCCACTTTTGGGTGGAACTTCGTTTTTAGAATACATCCTAAAATAGAACTTTCTATTTTTAATCCAGAACTTAGTGTCACTTCAAAGTATAAATAAAGGGAAACCTTTTTAGTTTTGGATATTGTGGAGATGGATTAGAACACCTGTCAGGTCAAGTTTTAGGTTGTCACCAGAACAGGAATAGAGGGGGAATCTTCCAATAGGGACATGTTTCTGGTGAGAACCAGGGATTCCCCCGCTTTAGAGGGATTTCCTCTCACTTCCTGTTTTGGCTATGGGACAGGAAATAAAGGGAAATCTCCCCAATGGGACACAGATTTGGGGGAAAAAAAAAATCTGACAAGGGTTCTAAACCCTCGTTTAAAACCTCTAAAAACATTTTTTGCCTTTAGCTCTCCTTCAAACTATCATGTAACATGAAAATACTCTGTTAACCTTGGCTGCAATTCTTGAACCCTTATCTCTTGAACCTGACACTAAATTAACCCCTTAAAGTCCATACTCACCTATTAGACGGCCATAGCTCACAGTCCCACACAGAGATCTAACTCCAACAAAAAATGTATTATTTTCTTTTTAATTGTAATAATCTATCCATGGAGCAGAGAGGTTAGAATAGTTTATCCTCAAATAAACAGCTGTAATAAACTACAAAACCGCTCAGCAGTGATCACAGCGGGCCAAGGAACGAGCACAATCCATCACCCCACCGCCTGTTTTTTTTTTTTTATGAAGTGTATTGTATTATTTGTATATTAATACAATGCTGGTACCTAATCCCCACCTTAGAAGTGGGAGAGAAGACAACAGCTGCTATATTTGAAAACTGCTGAATAATGGCAAGTCGTCGTTCGCTGTTCCTACCATGGAGCGGGGGGGACTTTGCTTGAGGCAACCCCTTCATATTATTTTTCAAGTGAATTTTCTTTTTTTTTCTTTTTTTTGGCACATGGGATATTTCCTTTGTTTGCAGGTGCTGGTGAATTAAATCCCCTGTGGACTCTTTCAGTTCTATTACGGTACTTAATTAATTCTATTAAAGCAGACCTGTTATCGTGTATATTTTTTCCCATTAAATTCATGCATGCTAAGTAATGTGCAGAAAAAACAACAACAATCCCCTGCGCTTAAGGATAATGTAATGGTGGTGGATGTGTCACAGGTACTTAATAGTTCCAATGGAAGCACAGACCTTGCTGCCCTCTAAAGGTCGGGGGGGAACCCAATGAAAACACTGCAAAACAAAGAAGAGAGGGCGCACCAGTGAGGCCCGGAATGATGGAAAGAAGAGGAATAGTGCAGGGCCGGGCATGACAGTGTGTCTAGTGACACACATAGGGTTAATGTTTCAAGGAAAAGTGTGGGAGGAGATAACAGGAAAGTAAGGAGGAGTGGCCTTATAAAAGAGGGGAGGAGCAAAAACGGAACAGTGTGCTGGGAAGGAGACACGAGGAGGCAGAATTTCTCTGCTCCTCAGACACAATGGCGGACGTTGAGGCGATTTTGGCGCGGTTGCGGCAGGCGGCGGCGAATGGATCCGACTGGCTTCGCAGCCAGGTCACAGCGATGCTCGGGGGAGAAGCAAGCCATGCAGGGGGTGAAGGTGAGCCGTCTGCGCGTGCGCGGAGATCGCGGCCTCCGGCGCGCTATTCACCTGGGCCAGGACATGGACAGGGTCGCCTGACACGGAGGCCAAGGGGGGAGCAATCGGCACCGCCGGTCAAGAGGAGCCACGCGGTTGATTCGGTGGGGCCCGGGCGGGTTACACGCCGCGGTCACGGAGCGGTGGGCGGGGCCACGGGCCAACATGGCGCCACTTCCCCGCACGCTGGCACTGCACGGAGGATTTCGAACAGCCCCTCAGTACCTCTGCACGAGTGTGAGCGGGTGGACAGAAGGGGGAGAACGGCGCCGAGGGCAGCAACGTCCGGGTCGCGTGGATCGAGCGGCACCGCGGGTGGGCAGAGCTTACCGGGCGGGGGGGACGTGTCCCAAGATGGCGATGGAAACAGTGCCCAGGCTGGCCCGGTAGCTGGAAGTTCAGGGCAGCAGGGATCAGCAGTGACTCGTCGCACAGTGCAGGCCTCACACCAGCGTGGGCTTCCGGCCTCCAGGAGGGCTTCTCCTGGGGGGCTACCTCTGACGCCAGTCCCAGTGCAAGGGGAACAGTCCGAAGACGAGGTATCCGATGAGGAAGATGGGCTACAGCAGCCGGAACCAGCAAGAGAGAGCAGCACAGCGGCTGTTGGGAGGAATCCTGGTCAGCCCGGTAAGTCTAGTGATAACTTTTCCTTTACCAATGCTTTGCAGGGCTTGCTGGGGGGGATAGCAACAACTGCAGGAGGGATGGTGACACCTTCGCAGAGCGGGGTGGGTCAGGTTACTGACCAACAACTGGTGAGTACGGCACCCGCCAGTTTGGGGTCAGGGGGACAGCTCCAGGAGCTATTGGAGGGTTTAAGGGCCCTGGTTGGTCGCTTTGGAGAGGGACCAGGGCAGGCTCCGCAAGGGAATGTACAAAGGGGGACAGGGGGGGCTGCGGTTACAGAGGTGCCAGCTACCACAACGCCAGAGAAGGTGGCAGACAAGGAAACAGCAGGTGAGAAGGGGGCTGCAGAAACAAAAGGCAGGACTGATGTGGTTAGGCTGGCAGATGCTGCAAAATGTGAGATATATGTTTGTTTTGAAGGCCCGTTAGGGGCACACTTGAAACCTGAAGTGAGAGAAAAAATTCATAAAGGTGAGTACGTGGAAATTTTCTCCTTGTTGCCATTGGAAAAGTTTAACCTGGATAGGGTTAAACCCGACGATTCCAAGAAGGAGGATGAGGAGAAGAGGAGATATAGATTGATACCGCAGACGTTTGTGAATTGGTTACAAGCGTTCGCTATCATGGCTAGTGTCATTGGCGAAAAGAACCCTGAACATTGTTCGGGGTTGTTTTGTTATATGGATGCTATCGGTGAGGCACATAGAGTGTACGGGAACTGCGTGGTTACGTTACGATGAGCAGTTTCGTCAACGCAGAGCGGTGCGTCCGGCTCTGCGTTGGGACCATAAGGATATTAGCCTATGGATGAAGCTGATGTCGTCAGCTAGGACCCCGCCTCAGTTATTTCAAGGGGGGGCCGGGGGTACTAACTCCTCAGGATTACCGGCCGGCAGAAAATGGGGGGTATGCTGGCAGTATAATGAAGGATCCTGTAAATTTGGGGGGTCCTGCAAATTCAAGCACGAGTGTTCAGGCTGTGTTTCAAAAAAAGGAAAACGTACCGGGGAGTTTGCTCACAAGAGGGATGACGCCGGTGAAGGTGGAAAGGATGCAACCTTTCCTAAGTAAGTATCCGGATAGGAAAGCAGCGTTACTGATCACTGAGGGTTTTAGAGAGGGGTTCAAAATTCCATGTTCATTGGCGGTGGTTCCTCCAGTAGCACGGAATTTAAAATCTGCGTTGCAACTCCCGGGGGTGGTGGGGGAGAAATTGGAAAAGGAAGTGGCTTTAGGATGGATGGGGGGGCCATTTGAGGCAAAACCATTGAATGACTTGGTGGTGTCCCCTCTGGGGGTGGTGCCCAAGAAAGCGCGGAATAAGTTTCGGCTCATTCACCACTTATCATTTCCAAAAGGGGGTTCGGTTAACGATTTCATTGACCCGTACGTCTGCACCGTGTCATACACTTCGTTTGATGCGGCGGTTCGATGGGTCAGGCGCTATGGAAAAGGGGCACTGATGGCAAAAGCTGATATTGAGGCAGCGTTTAGGCTGCTGCCGGTACACCCGGACAGTTTTTGGCTGCTGGGTTGCCAGTGGCAGGAACAATTTTATGTGGACAAATGCTTGCCTATGGGTTGCTCCATTTCCTGCGCCATGTTTGAAGTTTTCAGTTCCTTTTTGGAGTGGGTGGTAAGAGTGGTGTCCGGCCTTGAATCTATGATACACTATTTAGATGATTTCCTATGCATAGGCCCACCGTCTTCCAGTGTGTGTGCGATTTTATTGTCAACGTTGCAACACACTGCAGAACGGTTTGGTGTTCCCCTGGCTGCTGACAAAACTGAGGGCCCCACCACGGAGATTAGCTTTTTGGGCATTGTTATTGATTCAATGGCAATGGAATGTAGGTTACCGCAAGGAAAGTTACTGGATCTGCAGACGGAAATAAGGCGGGTCCATGGGATGAAGAAAATACAGCTGAGGGATCTCCAATCTTTGCTTGGTAAGTTGAACTTTGCTTGTAGAATCATACCCATGGGTAGGGTCTTTTGCCGACGGCTGTCTGCAGCTACAGCCGGGGTAAAAGCACCGGCCCATTTCATTAGGCTTACTAAGGATCATCGTGAGGACCTAAAGGTATGGTATCAATTTTTGTCGGAATACAACGGGAGGTCAGTGTGGATGTCTGGTCCGGTAAGTAACTTCGATGTAGAATTGGTTACTGACGCGGCGGGATCTACTGGATATGGGGCGTTCTTTAAGGGTCAATGGAGTGCAGAACCATGGCCAAAATCCTGGGTTGAAGCAGGTTTCCTTCGTAACTTGGTACTATTGGAATTGTTTCCAGTAGTTCTGGCTATGGAATTATGGGGCAAGGCTTGTCAGAATTTAAAGTTGCGGCTGAACTGTGATAATATGGGAGTGGTGCAGGTAGTCAATCGCTTGTCAGCGTCTTCTCAACCTGTCATAAGACTATTACGACAGTTGGTATTACGGTGCTTGCAATTGAATATTTTCATATATGCTGTGCATATACCTGGGATTGAAAGCACGCTGGCTGATTCACTGTCTCGCTTTCAGTGGGACAAGTTCAGGGAATTAGCTCCGGCTGCAGAGAAGGAAGGGATTCCTTGCCCGGGTTGGATCTGGGAGCTGGCATTGGAGTCATCGCAGGATGGATACAACAGTCTGTGAGTGAGTCCACATGGTCGGCCTATGTGAAGGTATGGGGAGAATGGTTGGGACTTGTACGGGAATCCGGAGCAGAGGATGACGGGGGAGAGTTGAGATTATTGGTCCTTTATTTTGTGTCCAGGAATATGGAAAATGGGGTGGGGGTATCGTCTATTGGTAAGAAATTGGCGGCGCTGTCGTTTCTGTTTAAGTTACAGGGGATGGAGGAATGGACGAAGGAATTTTGGGTACGGCAGGCATTAAAAGGGTACCAGAAGGGGTACAAGAAAAAAGATAACCGTAGACCGGTCACTTTTGCCAACCTGTTGGCAATTTGTGATCAGCTAGGGTTGGTGTGCAGCTCAAGTTATGAATGTTTACTGTTTACAGCGGCTTTTTCGCTGGCGTTTTTTGGGGCGTTTCGGGTAGGGGAGTTGGTCAGCCCATCCAAAAAGGAAGCGGGGGGTATTTTGGTGCAAGACATGCGGGCATGCACGGGGAGTGTGTGTTTACGGCTGAGGAGGTCGAAAACAGACCAATTGGGAAAGGGCATAGATGTGTGGCTGCATGCATTACCGGGATCGCCAGTATGTCCGGTGAGGACGGTTGGTGAATTTGGGAAGATTAGACCGGTAGGTGAGGGTCCATTTTTATGTCATGAGAATGGTGCTTACCTTTCAAAGTTTCAATTTGTGGCGGTGTTTCGAAAATGCTTATCGATGATAGGTTTGGATGAGAAGGCATACGCCTCACACTCCTTCCACATTGGGGCGGCCACAGAAGCTGCCAGGTGCGGGTTGGATGAAGCAGCGGTGCGGAGGATCGGTAGATGGGAATCAAAGAGATTCCGTTCATACATTCGCCCTCAATTAGTAGTGGAATAATAATTAAAAAAAAAAATAAATAAATAAATATATATATATATAAAAATAAATAAATAAATGAAAAATAAATGAAACCCGTATGTTGTATAAGTTTGGTTTTCACATATAGGTAGTGGGTGTTTTTTGGTTTGTTGCGTTGGTGATATCACCCTGCCTTGTTGTCTTTTCGTTTCAGATGGAGTGTCTCCATGCCTCGTCTGGATACTGGGACACTCCTACGTTTGTTGGGGGGCAAGGAGAGGTGATGTGAGACCAGATGGGCGCCAGTTAGGCATATCGAGAAGGGAGGCTTTTATCAAGTGGCTGGGGAGACCAGGAATGATGTGGGGCAGAGTGGTTTCAGAGGTGGAACGATTTGCCTGGCTAGATAGACCTCCGGATGTGTTGGTCATACACGCTGGAGGTAACGATTTGGGGGTGAGGACGGTCAGGGACCTGATAGAGGATGTAAAAGCGGATTTGTTGCACTTGCACACTACTTATCCGAACACTTTGCTACTATGGTCTGATATTGTGGCACGAACTTCGTGGTGCAATGCTAGGTCTGTGGTAAGGATTAACAAGGCTCGTATACGTGTCAACAAGGTGGTGGGGAGGTTTTTGGTTCAACAAGGGGGCATGGTGATTCGGCACAGAGCGCTCGAGATAAATGTAGGCCTCTATTTGAGGAGGGATGGGGTCCACCTCACAGATGTGGGGACGGATCTTTGGACCATGGGTTTGCAGGAAGGAATACAACGGGCCTTGAGGGTGTGGAGGGGCCCTTAAGGATAAGGTTTCATTCTTTCGGGCTGTGGCTGGTTTGTTGTTGTTGGTCGGTGACGGTATCGGTAAATAAAAGGTTAAAAGGGTTGGGGGGTCAGCAATAGTATGGCCCCTCCTGTGTATTCCTGAAAGGAATACCGGTATGTTGCACTGCGGGAGGGGGTTGTCTCCGAGCGGTACAGCTGGAGGCCTTATCAGTTTTGAAACATGTTCCTGCAGTGCCCTCTTGTGGATATGTGGTAAACTGGGGTAGCTCCGTCATTGACCAACAGATTGTTTAAAACATGTTGTTTTATCTGAGTTTATATGTTATTCATATTGAAGTTAATATTGGAGGTAATTTTATACAGTTGTTTAATAAAAGGCTGTTATGGCCATTTATACTCCAGATGAAAGGTGTGGTCTCGTTATTTAAGTTGGTAAGAGGGTGGAGTATGGGTGGCTAACAGTATGGGTAAAAATGGGGTACATCTGGACTACACTAGTCAAGTGAGGCCCGGAATGATGGAAAGAAGAGGAATAGTGCAGGGCCGGGCATGACAGTGTGTCTAGTGACACACATAGGGTTAATGTTTCAAGGAAAAGTGTGGGAGGAGATAACAGGAAAGTAAGGAGGAGTGGCCTTATAAAAGAGGGGAGGAGCAAAAACGGAACAGTGTGCTGGGAAGGAGACACGAGGAGGCAGAATTTCCCACCCTCCCTCCCTGTGTAATGTGTTGTTGGTGTTGTTAATGTGTGTGTTTATTTTTCAGGTTTGGAAGCATTTGGTCGTCATGACAGCTGGATGGTTGGCTGGTTTGTTGTTGTTGGTCGGTGACGGTAGCGGTAAATAAAAGGTTAAAAGGGGTGGGGGGTCAGCAATAGTATGGCCCCTCCTGTGTATTCCTGAAAGGAATACCGGTATGTTGCACTGCGTGAGGGGGTTGTCTCCGAGCGGTACAGCTGGAGGCCTTATCAGTTTTGAAACATGTTCCTGCAGTGCCCTCTTGTGGATATGTGGTAAACTGGGGTAGCTCCGTCATTGACCAACAGATTGTTTAAAACATGTTGTTTTATCTGAGTTTATATGTTATTCATATTGAAGTTAATATTGGAGGTAATTTTATACAGTTGTTTAATAAAAGGCTGTTATGGCCATTTATACTCCAGATGAAAGGTGTGGTCTCGTTATTTAAGTTGGTAAGAGGGTGGAGTATGGGTGGCTAACAGTATGGGTAAAAATGGGGTACATCTGGACTACACTAGTCAAGCCTTGCACTTTGCCCAAGTGGTGTTTTTTACAACTTTGAATACCAATGTTGACCAAATACTTTAGGACATTGACCCACAACCTGGCTGAGTATGTGCCCCATTACTACTATTACTAAAAAGGAAAAAAACACGCTTAGAAAGGAATTAATATCAACAGTTGATGATTAGAAAAAGTCCAAGGAGCAGCAGCTTATTGCGAGATATACACAAACAGATAGAGAAAAGAGAAGCTGCGCTGTTTAAAGGTTCAATCCAAACAATTGCTTGTAGGTGTCGGGATATATTAAAGTGACAGTTCAGTTCAGATCCAAACAAACACCCAAGTAAGCCTGATCAACGAAAATTGGGCCACCACCTTACAAAAAACTTGCTTACCAGATGGCAAGCAAAACCAGGCAGATGGCTATAGCCCAGCCAAGGCCTTTGCTTGTGTGGGAAGATCGTCTGGACAAGTTTAAGTTGGATGGCTGCAAAGGTTCTCCAAACACCCCTGGTGCCGTGGGACTCAGATATTACGACTGAGTACCTCAGCCGTGCATAAGGAGAAAAAAACAGCCATAGCATAATGTTGCTTGAAACAAGATTTAATATAAAATTATTGCTTGAAAGAAGATTTATATAAAATTCAGAATTGCACTTACATTTAAAACGTTAAAATCGCGCATATTCAGCAGAGCCGGCCAACTACAAACAAAACCTGTCCTCCTAGCGAGACAGCGTGGTGATGTCAGCACGTATCCTCCTCCAGACGCGTTTCGTCATAAAGTGACGTTGTCAATGGGGAACGGGTTCTACTATTACTACCAATGGATTAATATGAACAACAGATATACAATTTATATACATTTATTATTTTTATGTATCATTTTAGATTATATAAATATATATATATATATATATATATATATATATGTGTGTGGATGTATGTACAGTATGTGTGTGTGTGTGTGTGTATATATATATATATATATATATATATATATATATATATATATATTTTTATATATATATATATATATATTTTTATATATATATATATATATATATATATATATATATATATATATATATATATATATATATATATATATACACACACACATATACACACACACACACACACACTCTGGCCACTTTATTAGGTACCTTGCTAGTACCGGGTTGGAACCCCTTTTGCCTTCAGAACTGTCTTCATTCTTCGTGACATAGATTCAACAAGGTGTTGGAAACATTCCTCAGAGATTTTGGTCCATAGTGACATGATAGCATCATGCAGTTGCTGTGGATTTGTTGGCTGCACATCCATGATGTGAATCTTTGAGATGATTTGAGCTTTGTGACATGGTGACATTATCCTGCTGGAAGGAGCCATCAGAAGATGGGGACACTGTAGTCATAAAGGGATGGACATGGTCAGCAACAATACTCAGGTAGGCCGTGGTGTTTAAACGATGCTCAATTGGTACTAAGAGGCCCAAAGAAAATATCCCCCCACACCATTACATCACCACCACCAGCTAGGGTTGTCACCTCATCCCTTTAAACCTGAACACATATTAATTACACAGGTTCTGTGGCTGATTAAGGTGGTAATTAAACTCACTTAGTGCCTTACCTCATTCCATTAGCCTCAGAACCTGTGTAATTAATATGTGTTCGGGTTTAAATGGATGAGGTGGCAACTCTACCACCAGCCTGAACCGGTGATACAAGGCAGGATGGATCTTTCATGTTGTTTACATCAAATTCTGACCCTACCATCTGAATGTCGCAGCTGAAATCGAGATTCATCAGACCAGGCAATGTTTTTCCAATCTTCTATTGTCCGAATTTGGTGAGCCTGTGCGAATTGTAGCCTCAGTTTCCTGTTCTTAGCTGACAGGAGTGGCACCCGGTGTGATCTTCTGCTGTTGTAGCCCATCTGCTTCAAGGTTCAATGTTTTGTGCCTTCAGAGATGGTATTCTGCATACCTTGAGTGTAACGAATGGTTATTTGCGTTACTGTTGCCTTTCTATCACCTGGAACCAGTCTGCCTATTCTTCTCTGACCTCTAACATCAACAAGGCATTTTCCTCCACACAACTGCCACTCACTGGAACTTTTCTCTTTTTCGGACCATTCTCTGTAAACTTGAGAGATGGTTGTGTGTGAAAATCCCAGTAGATCAGCAGTTTTTGAAATACTCAGACCAGCCCGCCTGGCACCAACAACCATGCCACGTTCAAAGTCACTTAAATCCCCTTTCTTCTCCATTTTGATGCTCGGTTTGAACCTCAGCAAGTCGTCTTCACCACATCTAGATGCCCAAATGCATTAAGCTGCTGCCATGTAATGTGCGTAAAAAACCTACTGACACTGTTTGCTGCCCTGCTGACACCAATCTCTGCTCTACTGATATACACACGCATGTTTGTGCTCTGGGGTGCATACCCTAATGCATTAGGCTGTGCACATAAATGTTTGCCCACTGACAAAGAAATGATCAGTCTATAATTTTAATGGTCGGTTTATTTTTAACAGTGAGAGACAAAAAAACAACAAAAATATCCAGAAAAACGCATTTCAAAAAAGTTATAAACTGATTTGCACTTTAATGAGTGAAATAAATATTTGACCCCTTCGCAAAACATGACTTGGTACTTGGTGGCAAAACCCTTGTTGGTAATCAGAGCTCGGATGTTTCTTGTAGTTGGCCACCAGGTTTTCACACATCTCAAGAGGGATTTTGTCCCAGTCCTCTATGCAGATCCTCTCCAAATCATTAAGGTTTCAAGGCTGATGTTTGGTAACTCAAAACTTTAGCTCCCTCCACATATTTTCTATGGGATTATGGTCTGGAGACTGGCTAGGCCACTCCAGGACCTTAATGTACTTCTTCTTGAGCCACTCCATTGTTGCCTCGGCTGTGTGTTTTTGGTCATTGTCATACTGGAATATCCATCCACGACCCATTTTCAATGCCCTGGCTGAGGGAAGGAGGTTCTCACCCAAGATTTGATGGAACATGGCCTCGTACATCATCCTTTTGATACAGTAAAGTTGTCCTGTCCCCTTAGCACAAAAACACCCTCCAAAGCATATTGTTTCCGCCACCATGTTTGACCGGGGGGGGGGGGGGTTGGGGGGGGGTTTTGGGGTCATAGGCAGCATTCCTCCAAACACAGCGAGTTGAGTTGATGCCAAAGAGCTCGAGTTTGGTCTCATCTGACTACAACACTTTCACCCAGTTCTCCTCTGAATCATTCAGATGTTCATGAGCAAACTTCAGATGGGCCTGTACATGTGCTTTCTTGAGCAGAGGGGAGGACCTTGTGGGTACTGCAGGATTTCAGTCCTTCACTGCGTAGTGTGTTACCAATTGTTTTCTTGGTCCCATTAACAAGATTCTCCCGTGTAGTTCTGGGCTGATTCCTCACCATTCTCATGATCTTTGAAACTCCATGAGGTGAGACCTTGCATTGAGCCCCAGACTGAGGGAGATTGACAGTTAGTTTGTGTTTTTTCCATTTGCGAATAATCGCACCAACTGTTACCCTCTCACCAAGCTGCTTGGCGATGGTCTTGCAGCCCATTCCAGCCATGCGTAGGTCTATAATCTTGTCCCTGACATCCATGGACATCTTTTTGGTCTTGGCCGTGGTGGAGAGATTGGAATCTGATTGATTGCTTCTGTGGACAGGTGTCTTTTATACAGGTAACAAGCTGAGATTAGGAGCACTCTCTTTAATGGAGTGCACCTAATCTCAGCTCGTTACCTGTATAGAAGACACCTAGGAGCCAGAAATCTTGCTGATTTATAGGGGATCAAATAATATTTTTTCCCTCACTGTATCCAATGTTAGTACGTCGATCTCCCCCACTGTTCTATTGTGTTCTGACAGGGGGGTGGCACCTCACCAGAGCACTCCGGTCAACGATCTCAGCCAATGGCTGATCAGGAGACCTTTTTCAGTCATGCCCTATCAACAGAAGCCAGTGGAATGGCTTCTGTTGGACCAGCTGCCATACACATGAGCGAAGTTACGGCAGGTTTCTATTGAACAGACTGATGCCGCCCGACATTCGGCCTGTGTGTATGGGGCTAAAGTCATTGAAGGGAGACCAAAGGCAACTTTTTAATAATGCAGAGCTGCAAAAAATGATATTGTTGCTGTGTATTGTGACATGTCATTTATTTATTCATGAAGACTTGAAAAGCTATTAAAAAGTCCACTTTGAACTGGCCAGCGGACACCTACATATGGCAACACAAGGCAAACCCTTTTCCCTATTGCCATCACTGAAATGCATGGGTCACCCTTGGGGAAAAGTACCATTTCCAAAAAAGAAGGGTGGAAAATTAAAACAGAAAATTTGATTATTTCAGATGTTAATAAAATGCATAAAATAAATTACACAATAAAAATAAGTCCTTAAAAAGCAGAAGGACAGAACAGAATACAAACAGCATTGCTTTTACATAACTAAAGGACAAAGAAAGCATCCAAATCTCAATTCCATCTTCTTTCGGGCTTCTACAGGTTACGTCATCACTCCTTTCTCCATCGGCCTTATTGAATAAATCCAGATAAATGAGGCGTTTGGATAAGAGAGCGTTTCAGCGGACGTGACGCCTCTGCGCGGCTTTGTTGCTGCGTAATTTGCAGATAATACGTTGTATCTTGGCGTTCTGGAAATCACACCAACTTTAAACATTTAATGGCGCCATTGTGAATAAATCCACACAATGGAGACATGAGGAGAGGCAATGCCGCCTCACTACAGATAAAATGACTTCTTCCCTCGAACAGACAATGCAATAAACATGTATTTGCAGCTTTCTAGAGGAGCGCGTTGTTGATAAGACGGGTGTTGTCGGCAGGAGCTGGGGCTGTTTATCTTCTGAACAAATTATTACAGAAAGGCTCCACAAAGCGCGGTTTGTGTCTATGCCGGCTGAGTAACGTGACCCCAATGTGGTTTCGGGAGAACCGGAATACTTATACATAAAAGACTTCACACTGTTTCTTTCTTACGGTGGAGCTCATCCCTTCTAGAGGTGAACAAAGCAGCACATGGTGATATTACTTAATTGTATAAAGGTGGGACCAGTGAATGATAGGAAATATAGGGCTATTGTGGGAGTACTGAACCTTTGATACAGTGCTGGGAGCCACAGCTGTTCTCCGTACGACTTGTCAGATGGATGCAAGTGGCACACATGCAGGTAACACCTTTCTGTCCTTTTCTCACTGAGAAGGTTGAAGGTTTAGACCATGATAAATGCTTTGAGGTCCATAGACAATGAGCCCCATAGATTAGAGTAGTGGCCTATTTAATTTGTTCATAAACGACCTGGAGGATGGGATAAAACAGTTCAATCTCTGTATTTGCGGACGACACTAAGCTAAGCAGGGCAATAACTTCTCCGCAGGATGTGGAAACCTTGCAAGAAGATCTGAACAAATTAATGGGGTGGACAACTACATGGCAAATGAGGTTCAATGTAGAAAAATGTAAAATAATGCAAAAATATGAATGCGATCTATACACTGGGGGGGGGGGGGGAGAACCTCTGGGGGAATCTAGGATGGAAAAGGACCTGGGGGTCCTAGTAGATGATAGGCTCAGCAATGGTATGCAATGCCAGGCTGCTGCTCATAAAGCAAACAGAATATTGGCATTAAAAAGGGGATCAACTCCAGAGATAAAACGATAATTCTCCCGCTCTACAAGACTCTGGTCCGGCCGCACCTGGAGTATGCTGTCCAGTTCTGGGCACCAGTCCTCAGGAAGGATGGACTGGAAATGGAGTGAGTACAAAGAAGGGCAACAAAGCTAATAAAGGGTCTGTCTGGAAGATATTAGTTATGAGGAAAGGTTGCGAGCACTGAACCTATTCTCTCTGGAGAAGAGACGTTTGAGAGGGGATATGATTTCAATATACAAATACGGTACTGGTGACCTCACAATGGAAATAAAACGTTTTCGCAGAAGAGAGTTTAACAAGAAACGTGGCCACTCATTAAAATTAGAGGAAAAGAGGCTTAACCTTAAACTACGTAGAGGGTTCTTTACTGTAAGAGCGGCAAGGATGTGGAATTCCCTTCCACAGGTGGTGGTCTCAGCGGGGAGCATCGATAGCTTCAAGAAACTATTAGATAAGCACCTGAACGACCGCAACATACAGGGATATACAATGTAATGCTGAGACATAATCACACACATAGGTTGGACTTGATGGACTTGTGTCTTTTTTCAACCTCACCTACTATGTAACTATGTAACTATAGGTGGGTATCAGCGCTAAAATAAATAAAACATATAAAACATGAAATAGCAGCCAACCAGGGGCAGACTGACAGCTCATGGGGCCCCCGGGCAATAGGAGATTATGGGGCCCCCGGGCAATAGGATAAAATTATGGGGCCCCCGGGCAATAGGATATTATGGGGCCCCCAGGCAATAGATTATGGGGCCACACAGTATACACACACACACACATAATATACACACAGTATACACACACAGACACATAATATACACACACAGTATACACACACAGTATACACACACAGAATACACACACACACACTGAAAAGGTACTGGAGAGGCAGAGCAGCTATAAACTTGGGATTTTTTTAAAAAAACACAGACTTTTACATACTGTCCCTGGTTTTATTGAGGCTGGCAACCCTGATGGGGCCCTTAGTGGCATGGGCCCCTGGGCAGAGCCCGAGTGCCCGAATGGTCAGTCCGCCCCTGCAGGCAGCACAGTTTGTTGATCACCAAACACAAAAAGATATAGTCCAAAATGCAGCGCTTATTCAGCCAGAAAGAGTTCATTCATTGAAGACATGGAAAAAATGGAGAACCCTTCACCGCTTCCAGTGTGTAGGAAAAAGAGCAGTAAACACCCGGGTGTGTCAAATCTGCTTACCAGATGATGATTTAGAATAGGCATCAAATCACTAAACTCAGGCAATATGGGTGTCACTCTCCAACAAGTGAAATGAAGCCACTAAGGCTAGGTTTCCACTAGTGCAACTTTTCATGCGATTTGGGACTGAAAAGTGGCATGACAAGTCGTACCCCATGATTTCCAATGAGCACCGTTCATATCTGTGCGACTTCAAGTCACAGCGACTTCAAAGTAGTTCCTGCACTATTTTGGTCCCACTTTGATGTGACTTGAGGTCCATAGACCTCAAGAATACACAGGCATTGCTTCAAGTCGTGGCAAAAAATTGCGGTAAAATTGCGCGACTTTGGGGACGCAATAGTGGAAACATAGCCTAAAGGATCAGTCATCAAATGGGAAATGGTCACCATTCATATAATTTCCCCAGCCCAGGCAGGTATCATAAGATGTCAAGACCTCAGCATTTCAGCATTACCCAAGACATAAGGGGAAAAAAAACAAGACGGCAAACAATAGTGAAGCCTGTAAGGTAAAAGAAAGCAATTTATTGGTAATGCACTTACAGTTAAGCAGTAAAAAAGATCATCATGATAAGAATAAAATCTGCGGTTCTCAGCATGCTTGCATCAGCCAGCCTGACATGTTTCATCCAAAGAGGATATCATCAGAGGCGTGGCTAAATGATGCAAGCACGCTACATATATAGTAAACCAAATTAAAAACAAACAGGTGCTGTCCCTCATCACAAGCACAAGTACCCTGGTCTGTATGCAAAGAATGTATAGGACGAGCGCCCCCGCGCATGCGCAGTAGGGCAATGTATTAGACAGAAGACTGGCAACGTCCGGGATTGACTCCGGAAATGATGAGCATCAAGTTAATGAAAAAAATTTTGCTGCGTAGGCGCGCATTGATCATATCATCCAAAAGCGAATAGGATCAATGATCACTTCTGGGAGGACGTCATTGAGCCGCAAATCATGGCATCTGCGCTTCAAACTGCGCAGGCGCATGTCGGCCGTACCTCTTGACGAGAAACAGACAATGACACCTTCCGGGAGGATGACTTCAGACTAATGCCCCGTACACACGGTCGGATTTTCCGATGGAAAATGCGTGATAGGACCTTGTTGTCAGAAATTCTGACCGTGTGTGGGCTCCATCACACATTTTCCATCGGAATTTCCGACACACAAAGTTTGAGAGGTTGCTATAAAATTTTCCGACAACAAAATCCAATCGTTTAAATTCCGATCGTGTGTACACAAATCTGCCGCACAAAGTGCCACGCATGCTCAGAATAAATTAAGAGACGAAAGCTATTGGCTACTGCCCCATTTATAGTCCCGACATACGTTTTACGTCACCGCGTTCAGAACGATCGGATTTTCCGACAACTTTGTGTGACCGTGTGTATGCAAGACAAGTTTGAGCCAACATCCGTCGGAAAAAATCCATGGATTTTGTTGTCGGAATATCCGACTGTGTGTACGGGGCATAACGCTGACCGGAAGTGGTGTCATTGAATCGCAAATATTGCCCGCTGCGCTCCAACACCTATACTGGCAGCTATAATTAAAAACAATCAGAAATGGAGCAAAATACAACGAAAACTAAACTAAAACAAAAATAAAAAACAACCTCAAAATAACTCGTGGATCTCCTTAGATATGATAATAAGGATTACCACATTAAAGAGGTATTAAAAGTGAAATATAACAAAGTTTTAAAACTGTCATTATATATATAAAAAGGCACAGAGGTAAAGTGAATTACATGGAGGCTGTACACAACATAAATAATGAAAAAACAAAATATACACAAAATTAAATAAATATATGCAAATATTGAAATGTCAGCAAAATGCAAAAAAAAAAAGTGGGAGGTGAAAAGTTATGTAACAAAAAATTCTCCTAGCTGTTGGTAATAAAACAATTCACATCCCAATCAGTCCAAAAGGAGTATAGCTTTTCATTTCATATATCCAGCGAGTCTCAAGCCTTGAAATCTGTCTTTTTGCCAAGCTGCCTCGCCAATGGGGATTGAATCTGTCTATGGCAATGAAGCTAGTTCCAAACGGATTTTTCTTATGGCACTCAAGATAGTGTCTTGAAACGCTATGTTTTGGAAATCCCTTTTTAATGTTATTAATGTGCTCATTAACTCTGACATTCATCGCCCGTACAGTGCGACCCACACATTGCAGGCCGCAATATATCAAATGATATACTACATTCAAGGAAGTACACTGGGGCACTGTCCCTCCAACTAATACCAAAGATGGGGCACTATTCCTCCAACTAATTCCAACGATGGGGCACTATTCTTCCAACATATACCAATGATGAGACACAATTTTAACTAATGCCTGTGATGGGGCACTATTCCTCCATCTAATACAAATTATGGGGCACCATTCCTCCATCTAATACAAATTATGGGGCACTATTCCTCCATCTAATACAAATTATGGGGCACTATTCCTCCATCTAATACAAATTATGGGGCACTATTCCTCCATCTAATACCAGTAATAGGGCACTATTTTTCCTCCTATTGACCACAGGTGCAATTATGTAATAAAATTGTTTTACTCCCACTGACCATGAAGCTTGAGGCCTTGGTAACTTCCACTGATGCCAGGACATTTTCTACTCCCACTGGCCGCAGTCCAGCCCACTAAATTCTGAAGGACAGTAAATTGACCCTTTGTTTAGAAAGTATGGAGACTCCTGTCTTAGAGTAAAGTATTTCAGGGCTGTTATTTCATAACTCTTTGGAACTAGGAGACAGCATGTTGAGGTTGGGCAGTGGACAGGGAAGCAACTGACCGATTAGGTGACCTCTAACCAATCTAAACCCTAACTGGATGACTGGGCATGAGGGAGCGGAAGGGAGAGGGTGATAAGGGGGGGGGGGGGGGGGGGAAGGGTCGACATTCTTGCCTAGATGAGGAATCTTGAAGTGCGGGCCAAGACCTGCTAAAAATTTTAAACAGTTAAAAAGTTTCCCATTGGGGAGATTTCCCTTTACTTCCTTCATGGGAGGAAGAGAGAAAATCTATGTGAGGGGGAATTTATTCCTAGGTCTCTTTTATATGAGCACTGTCAGGTGGTTGAGGTGTTTTTTTGTTTTTTTTTAAAGCTGAAGTTTAGCTACAGCAAATTGTACATACAGTATCTCACAAAAGTGAGTACACTATGAAAAAGCCCTGGGGCCATCATAAAAAAAAAAAAACAGAATTCTGACTTTGAATATCAGAATTCTGAGATTGAAATTCAGAATTGTAAGTTTAAAAAAAAAAAATTCTACAGAATTCTGAGATTAAAAGTCAAAATTCTGAGATTAAAAGTCAGAATTCTGAGATTCAAAGTCAGAATTCTGAGATTAAAAGTCAGAACTCTGAGTTTCAAAGTCAGAATTCTGAGTTTCAAAGTCAGAATTCTGAGATTAAAAGTCAGAATTCTGAGATTGAAAGTCAGAATTCTGAGATTGAAAGTCAGAATTCTGAGATTTAAAGTCAGAATTCTGAGATTAAAAGTCAGAATTCTGAGATTAAAAGTCAGAATTCTGAGTTTATAAATATAGTAGTCTCTATTAGGAAGATTTTAGGACCAATGAGCAATAATGTAGTAACACCCACAGACCATCATTCTGCAGACATACATGTCTTCTGCTCTGTATATGGATATGTAAATCTATCTTATTAACAGCACACAGTACAGGGAAGCAGGCAGTGCTGGGTTCTCTGGTTCCACGACTTTACTAATAGTTCCTCTGTTTGCTGTCTTATCCTTCTTCTCTGTCATCTGCTCTAACATAAAGAGCCATGCTGAAAACATGTGTATTGTGTGTGAGTGGGGGGGCACAGCTTCCATAGATAGCAGAACACAATGGCCAGCACAGCACAGCTCTGCACCCCAATTTGTAGGAAACAATGCACTATTGCCCCTACATTGGGGAATTGTGAATCACAGAATTCTGACTTTGAAACTCAGAATTCTGACTTTGAAACTCAGAATTCTGACTTTTAATCTCAGAATTCTGACTTTGAAACTCAGAATTCTGACTTTGAAACTCAGAATTCTGACTTTTAATCTCAGAATTCTGACTTTTAATCTCAGAATTCTGACTTTAAATCTCAGAACTCTGACTTTTAATCTCAGAATTCTGACTTTTAATCTCAGAATTCTGTAGATTTTTTTTAAACTCACGATTCTGACTTTGAATCTCAGAATTCTGAGTTTCAAAGTCAGAATTCTGACTTAAAATCTCAGAATTCTGTAAAAAATTATTTTTTTTTTTTTTCAAAATCATAATTCTGTATTTTTTTTTTTATGATGGCCCCAGGGCTCTTCCATAGTACACCCCTCACATGTTTGTAAATATTTTATTATATCTTTTTATGTGACAACACCAAAGAAATTACACTTTGCTACAATGTAAAGTAGTGAGTGTACAGCTTGTATAACAGTGTAAATTTACTGTCCTCTTAAAATAACTCAACACACAGCCATTAATGTCTAAACCGCTGGCAACAAAAGTGAGTACACCCCTAAGTGAAAATGTCCAAATTGCGCCCAAAGTGTAAATATTTTGTGTGGCCTCCATTATTTTCCAGCACTTAACCCTCTTGGGCATGGAGTTCACCAGAGCTTCACAGGCTGCCACTGGAGTCCTCTTCCACTCCTCCATGATGACATCACAGAGCTGGTGGATGTTAGAGACCTTGCGCTCCTCCACCTTCCGTTTGAGGATGCCCCACAGATGCTCAATAGGGTTTAGGTCTGGAGACATGCTTGGCCAGTCCATCACCTTTACCCTCAACTTCTTTAGCAAGGCAGGGGTTGTCTTGGAGGTGTGTTTGGGGTCCTTATGTTGGAATACTGCCTTGCAGCCCAGTCTCTGTAGGGAGGGGATCATGCTCTGCTTTTGTATGTCACAGTACATGTTGGCATTCATGGTTCCCTCTCTAACAAATCACTTTGGAGGGGGGGAGCCCCCTGCCCCATAGCACCCCTCATGTTGAGGTCATCTGGCCTGGTATGGTTCAGGGGGGGCCTCGCTGCCCCCCCTTCCTGGCCTGCTTGGCTGCATGCTCGGATAAGGGTCTGGTATGGATTTGGGGGGGGGGGACCCACACCATTTTTAAAAAATATTTGGCATGGGGTTTCCCTTAAAATCTGTACAAGACCCAATGGGCCTGGTATGGATGAGGGGGGGGGGGGGGCCCTATGCTTTTTTTCACATTTTTGTACTGCTGGCAGCGTTTTATTTTTTTTACATTCAGCTGTCAGCGGGGAATTCCGCTGGCAAATGATGACTCATCCGTTGTTAAGGACACGGCAGCTGGCTTCCCAGTCCACTCCATTACAACCAGCTAATCACTGGTTGTTAAGGACACCGGCAGCCTCTGCTTAAAAAAAAAACGCTGGACACCGACGTTTAGTAGAGTTTGGAAGCATTTAGGAGCTGTCAGCCTTTTTCTGCCGAAACGCTGCTGCTCCAGAACACGCTGGTCCTGGGTTTTTTCTATAGCTTTTAAATGCCTTTGCCACTAAAAGCTCCTAAAAGCCTATGTGTGCATGGACACATAGAATAACATGGAGAGACAATTACACTTTATAAGTATTTGGACTTTTTCTTCCCATATTAAGGTTTCATATCATATGCGCAGTTTAGCATTATATTTGTCAAGATGAACATCACTATTTATGTTTAACGTTCACAAACATTGTACATTGCATTTGAGGATTCAAACAGGATAACATTATTTAGTGCAGCTGACTTATTTTGTTCACTATTTGCCATATTTATATTGGGAGTGTGTTACCAGCTGCCTGCTTAATCCCCTGACCACTTATTAGTTGCTTATGTGAAGAAAAAGTCCAAATATTTATATAGTATAAATTAATAATAATAAAGTGCTTCAGTGCAGAAAATTATCTTGTGAAACTTCTTTAAATCTTATTCAAATATGTGCCAAACTTGCATCCCAGTGCTCCCCCCCCATTGGGTATGGGCTCACCTCAATTTGTGTGACCTCATAATTAAGTTCGGTCGGATCACCCTTTATAGTCTCCCAGGACTCTCAGATGCGTTGCCTCCTTCCAATCTGTCTGTGTATGTCTCCAAATGGCATTTTTTTTTTATACCTGGTATATGAAAAAGAGAAAGTGCTCCACGTAGTGCTTAAACTGTTTAAAACCTTGACTTTATTAAAAATGTGTCAGTTGCACTCACATGTAACGGGTACTCCAGTGCACCAACTATATACAGCGATTTTATTAATTTATTTATTTTTATCCAAGGCACTGCAACAACAGCTCGGTGCTGTTCCAATGGATGTCTAAGCATCTCGTTAACACCATGCACCCCTCCCCTACGTGTTACATCACAGGGTCACGTGACTTCCTCAGGGGGATTCCTATTGCCCAACAAGATGCCCAATTCTTATTATAGCTAACCCACTCTGCTGTTCACTTGTGATCTCAAGATACATAGGTATACATGGATTGAACACCACTGTTCATAATTGGAGGGAGGCAACATCTGATCATCATCTGATTAGTCCTGGGAGACTAAAAAGTGTGATCCGACTGAACCTAATTATGAGATTACACAAATTGAGGTGAGCCCATTGGGGGAGCACTGGGATGCAAGTTTGGCACATATTTGAATAAGAAGATTTAAAGAAGTTTCACAAGATACTTTTCTGCACTGAAGCACTTTATTATCATTATTATTATTAATTGATACTATATACTGTAAGTATTTGGACTTTTTTTATTTTTTACATATTAAGGTTTTATATCATATGCACAGTTTAGCATTAGATTTGTCAAGATGAACATCACTATTTATGTTTAACCACTTCCTACCTGACGTCCTGGGCTTCCCGGCTGACTAGGGGACGCGAGCGCGCCGCGTCACGCTTTAATTGCTAATTGATCTTTGTTGATCCGTCTCAGCCACTGGTCTTTTGTTAGCTCAAAACCTGAGCTTCTCATCCATGGCTGCCTTTTGATTACCTTCTTCCGTAATCAGAGCCAGCACAATGGAAAGGATGGAATGTCCAGATATCTGCGGATTTGAGCTCCTATGTGAAAAATTCATGGCAAAAAAGAAGGAAAATCATGCGTCACGCTTTAATTGCTAATTGATCTTTGTTGATCCGTCTCAGCCGCTGGTTAGTGGACTCATTTAACTTTGTGAACCGTTGCAGAAGGTGTTTGGCCTATTAATTGATCCGTTTGACCTATTTTAGAGGCTGTTTAGTTTATGAATTGATCCTTTTGACCTGTTTCTGCAAAGCTTTGATCACACTGCACATCAATGTTTCTGGATGTATTATTTGCAAAAAAAAAAGGAAAAAGGAGAAAGGCTTTATCTGGTCTGTCATGGTATCAGGAAGGATAGAAAACAGAGATAACCAGATATTAAATCTCCGGCAGAGGATGCAGCACTGCTACTCTATTATAAGAGAGCAAGGGGGGGAAGGATGAAGCACACAGTACGCGGCTAGCCCACAGCATGCATCCAATCAAATCTCTCATCAGTTTAGAAGAGCAATGCAATTTAATTCCAACATCTGTGCCATAATGAAGTGGACCTGTTATCAGTTATATAAGTTCATATTTAAGTGGAACTGAATTTTAAAAATAGAACAAACTGCTAGAGTTTTTTGGCAGTAGAGATGGAAAGTTTTTTTTTTTGGGCCAAACAACAGCTTCTCCTTACTTCTAGCAGATTTTAATTTTCTGTGCATGGCTCATTCCCGGCATCTGTAATGGAGCCGAGTGATGGGGACAATGTAACTCTTCTGTGCACGCACAAGAGTTGGATCATCAGAGGTCACCCAACGACTGAAGAGGACAGTGTGGTTGCCCAGGCGGAGGTGGAGGAAAGAGCTGGTGGTGGAGGAAATAGCATCTGCAAGGAATGGAGTAGCGACTAATGCCCGGCACACACGATCGTAATTTCCGTCAGAAAAACCTTGGATGGTTTTTCTGACGGAATTCCGCTCAAGCTTGCCTTGCATACACACGGTCACACAAAAGTTCTCGGAGCTTTCGACCATCAAGAACGCGGTGACGTACAACACTACGACGAGCCGAGAAAATGAAGTTCAATGCTTCCGAGCGTGCGTCGAATTGTTTCCAAGCATGCGTAGGAATTTTGCGTGTCGGAATTGCTACAGACGATCGGAATTTCCAATAGGAACTTTTTCCGTCGGAAAAATAGAGAACCTGCTCTCAATCTTTCCGCCAGCAAAAGTCAGATGGAGCATACACACGGTCAGAATTTCCAACCAAAAGCTCACATCGGACTTTTGCTGGCGGGATTTCCGATCGGGTGTACGGGGCATAACAGTTCAAATCAGCCAGTGCTGGAGTACACATTTGTTAGGTAAGTTTGTTATAATGTGCTAGAACCCACCTGACACAATTCACTTGATTTCTGCTATAAGTGTACAGCGTGCTAAGTACAGCCGTGGCCAAAAGTTTTAAGAATGACACAAATCTTCATTTTCACAAAGTCTGCTGCTTGTGTTTTTAGATCTTTTTGTCAGATGTTACTATGGTATACTGAAGTATAATTACAAGCATGTCATAAGTGTCAAAGGCTTTTATTCACAATTACATTACGAAGAGTCAATATTTGCAGTGTTGGTCCTCCATTTTCAAGACCTCTTCAATTTGTCCTGGTATGCTGTCAATCAACTTCTGGGCCACATCCTGAATGAGGGCAGCCCACTATTGCATGATCAATGCTTGGAGTTTGTCTGAATTTGTGGGGTTTTTTGTTAACTTGCCTCTTTAGGATTGACCACAAGTTCTCAATGGGATTAGGATCTGGGAACTTTCCTGGCCATGGACCCAGAATTTTGATGTTTTGTTCCCCAAGCCATTTAGTTATCACCTTTGCCTTATGGCAAGGTGCTCCATCGTGCTGGAAAAGACATTGTTCACCACAAAACTGGATGGTTGGGAGACGTTGTTCTCCGAGGATGTTTTTGTACCATTCTTTATTCGTGGCAAAACTGTGAGTGATCCCACTCTCTTGGCTGAGAAGCAACCCCACACATAAATGGTCTTAAGATGCTTCACTGTTGGCATGACACAGGACTGATGGTAGCGCTCACCTTTTCTTCTTCAGACAAGGATTTTTCCAGATGCCCCAAACAATGGGAAAGGGGATTCATCAGAGAAAATGACTTTACCCCAGTCCTCAGCAGTCCAATCTCTGTACCATTTCCAGGATATCAGTCTGTCCCTAATGTTTGAAGTGGTTTCTTTGATGCCCTTCTTGACAACAGGCAAGTCTTCTCCTCCTTGTGCATGCCAATGCACTCACACCTGCCTGCTGCCATTCCTGAGGAAGCTCTGCACCGGTGATGCCCCGATCCCACAGCTGAATCAACTGTAGGAAACAGCCCTGTCACTTGCTGGGCTTTCTTGGGCACCCTGAAGCCTTCTTCACAAATGTGGTGGAAATGTTTTTTTTTATGGGATTAAGTTCATTTTCATGGCAAAGAGGGATTTTGAAATTAATTGCAATTCATCTGATCACTCTTCATAACATTCTGGAGTATATGCAAATTGCCATCATAAAAACAGAGGCAGCAGACTTTGTGAAAATTAATATGTGTAATTCTCAAAACTTTTGGCCACGGCTGTAGTATGTTAGTGTAACACTTCTTTTTATTTATTATCCCTCAGAGAGTTTACAGTGCTCACCTGACAAGGTCTTCATCTGCTTTTCTCTTCAGAAAGACGGCACCAACTTTGCTCAGGCGTCATCCAGGCTCGCCATCTACTTCCTAAATTGAGATGCATATACATGTCTGCAGTCTCCGAATATCTCTTGTTGTATGTTATCAGTTTCTCTACTGTAGTATTTCTGTAGGCACTGCCTGTCTGCTATGGTATATACAGTATACTGTCTCTGACCATATACTGTAGAATGTCTAAAGTCACTGATGTCTATAGTCTTTGACCATCTCCTATGTACACAGTCTCTGACCATCCCCTGTAATACATCTGTTGCCTTTGACCATCTCCTATAGCACTATGTACACAGGAACTGGGAGGCTAGTCAGGATCGAGGGAAAGATGAATGCAGCAATGTACAGAGACATCCTTGATGAAAACCTTCTCCAGATTGCCCTGGACCTCAGACTGGGGCAAAAGTTCATCTTCTAACAGGACAACAACTTTAAGCACACAGCAGTGGCGTAACTAGAAACCTCAGGGCCCCGGTGCAAGAAATCATGAAGGGCCCCCCCCCGAAAAGCATGATTTTGATACTATATTTTTTTCCACTGGTACTGGAGGGGGGTGGTGGTGGTATTGGAGGGGGGGTGGTACTGGAGGGGGGTGGTGGTGGTATTGGAGGGGGGGTGGTACTGGAGGGGGGTGGTGGTAGTATTGGAGGGGGGGGTGGTGGTGGTACTGGAGGGGGGGGTGGTGGTGGTACTGGAGTGGGTGGTGGTGGTGGTACTGGAGGGGGGTGGTGGTGGTACTGGAGGGGGGTGGTGGTGGTATTGGAGGGGGGGTGGTACTGGAGGGGGGTGGTGGTGGTATTGGAGGGGGGGTGGTACTGGAGGGGGGTGGTGGTGGTATTGGAGGGGGGGTGGTGGTGGTACTGGAGGGGGGGTGGTGGTGGTACTGGAGTGGGTGGTGGTGGTGGTACTGGAGGGGGGTGGTGGTGGTACTGGAGGGGGGGGGTGGTGGTACTGGAGGCAGGCCCGGATTTACTCCCTTTGCCGCCCCAAGGCTGGGTCTTTCAATGCCCCCCCCCCCACACACACCACAATTCTCATCCTTTATCGATGACTGCTACAATAGATCAATTAAAAACATATCTCCACACACGAGAACACTGAAAATAACTGTCTTTAATTGTGGAATGTGTGCGATGGGAGTATGGACTGTGGGTGAGATATCAGGGGTCTAAACAGACCTCTGATGTTTCATCTTTGAAACAGAGAAATGAGATTGAGGACACAGCCCACAATCTCCATCTCTGCAGCCTCAGCTCCACAGAATGAATGGACAGAAATAGCTCCATACAGAGGTTCCTGTTCATTCACAAACTGAAGCATAGTAAACACATTTTACTATGCCTCAGTTATAAATGAACTGGGTCAGTGATCCCTGCGGATCACTGACTCTATTCATTAAGATATGGGAGGAGCCGGAAATTACACATTTACCGGCCCCTTCCCCACTCTCCATCCAGAAAGCATTCCCCCGCAGCAGCCGGGAAGGAGAGGAGAGGGGGGAACCCGACAGCACTGTGGGGGATGAGGGGGGCCAAACAGTAGACAGGAGCTTGGGGCAGCAGGTGGTGGATAGCGAGGGGCGGCATATAGAGGAACCGTTCCCCTTCATTTTCCTCCTGCAGCCTTTCAGCTGCAGGCTGCAGGAGGAAAATGAAGGGGAACGGTTCCTCTATATGCCACCCCTCCTATCCAGGGTGTACAGGGGCTGCACGGAAACCCTGGAGCATGCAATTGTGACCCCAGCAACTCCTGTACATACACCCCTGCTCGTAGGATGTGATGAGTGACAGTGTTGGGGGGATGGGATGAGTGGGATTGCTGGGGGGGGGAATGAGTGTCAGTGCTGGGGGGAATGGAATGAGTGGCAGTGCTGGGGGGATGGGGTAAGTGTCAGTGCTGGGGGGGATGAGTGGCTGTGCTGGTGGGGGGGTGGAATGAGTGTCAGTGGTGGGGGGGATGAGTGGCTGTGCTGGGGGGGGGGGTGGAATGAGTGTCAGTGGATGGGGGGATGAGTGGCTGTGCTGGGGGGGGGGTGGAATGAGTGTCAGTGCTGGGGGGTGGGATCAGTGTCAGTGCTGGGGGGATGAGTGTCAGTGCGGGGGGGGGGGAGTGGAATGAGTGTCAGTGCTGGTGGGGGGGGGGAGTGGAATGAGTGTCAGTGCTAGGGGGATGAGTGGCTGTGCTGGTGGGGGGGTGGAATGAGTGTCAGTGGTGGGGGGGATGAGTGGCTGTGCTGGGGGGGGTGGAATGAGTGTCAGTGGTGGGGGGGTGGGATCAGTGTCAGTGCAGGGGGGATGAGTGTCAGTGCAGGGGGGAGTGGAATGAGTGTCAGTGCTGGTGGGGGGGGGGGGGGTGGAATGAGTGTCAGTGCTAGGGGGATGAGTGGCTGTGCTGGTGGGGGAGGTGGAATGGGTGTCAGTGCTGGGGGGATGAGTGGCTGTGCTGGTGGGGGGCTGGAATGAGTGTCAGTGCTGGGGGGTGGGATCAGTGTCAGTGGTGGGGGGTATGAGTGGCTGTGCTGGTGGGGGGGGGGGGTGGGATGAGTGGCTGTGCTGGTGGGGGGGGGTGGGATCAGTGTCAGTGCTGGTGGGGGGTATGAGTGTCAGTGCTGGGGGGTGGCATCAGTGTCAGTGCTGGGGGGGATCAGTGTCAGTGCTGGGGGGGGGATCAGTGTCAGTGCTGGGGGGATGAGTGGCTGTGCTTGTGGGGGGGGGGGGTGGAATGAGTGGGGGGTGGGATCAGTGTCAGTGCTGGAGGGATGAGTGTCAGTGCTGGTGGGGGGGTATGAGTGTCAGTACTGGGGGGTGGGATCAGTGTCAGTGCTGGGGGGGTGGGATCAGTGTCAGTGCTGGTGGGGTGGAATCAGTGGCTGTGCTGGTGGGGGGGTGGAATGAGTGGGGGGGTGGGATCAGTGTTAGTGCTGGGGGGATGGGGTCAGTGCTGGGGGGGATGGAATGAGTGGGGGTGGATCAGTGTCAGTGCTGGGGTATATGAGTGTCAG
>JBBDGP010005238.1:15000-20258 GCA_037952835.1 Lithobates septentrionalis | reverse complement strand
CACCGCCGGGCCTGTAGGAGAGCGCAGTAGGGACCCGGCATGAAACCGTAATGCTTCACTAATGGCTTCCCTTACCAGCAATGGCGGCGGAAGCACCCGACAGCTGGTGGTGACATCGCTGGACTCCACGACAGGTAAGTGTCCGATTATTCAAAGCCAGCCACTGCAGTATGTGTAGATTCTGGCTTTTAATTTTTGCAGAGGTGGGCGGAGCTCCGCTTTTAAGTAAGGAGGGGGAATAAAAAGCACTGGACTGCATCAAAAACGCACTGGAACAAGTCAAGAAACGCGTCAGAAATGCGCATGTA
Source organism: Lithobates septentrionalis (assembly GCA_037952835.1). Taxonomy (NCBI): domain Eukaryota; kingdom Metazoa; phylum Chordata; class Amphibia; order Anura; family Ranidae; genus Lithobates; species Lithobates septentrionalis. The sequence continues at coordinate 19,950 of JBBDGP010005238.1, read as the reverse complement.
GGAAAGCATCCGGAACGCGTTTCTATGGTGTGAACTGGCCCTAAAACTAAATCAAAATTTGCAGCCAAAATGAACACTGCACTGGACTCCAGGGACTGACGCATTTTAAACACAGGTGTGTGCAGGCCCTTAGGTGCAGATGTTGCTTTGGAACAGTGTTTCTCAATTGCAGTCCTCAAGGCGCACCAGCAGGTCATGTTTTCAGGTTCTCCATTGTTTTGCACAGGTGATTTGATCAGTTTCACTGCCTCGGGAATCACCACAGCCGTTTTCATCAGATGGAAATCCTGAAAACATGACTTGTTGGGGCGCCTCGAGGACTGGAATTGAGAAACGCCGGCTTGGAAGTTCCTTTTTTTTGTCAGCCGCTATGTCTGCCGTCGATCGCTCAGCCCCAGCGCTGCGCCCACAGCCATTAACCAGCTCTTTGTTTTCTCTGTTTTGCAGATTCCTTCTATGACACATTTCACACCATGTCTGATATGATGTATTTCTGCCAGACCTTGGCTCTTTTGGAGATTGTAAATCCTTTAATAGGATTGGTGAAAACGGGAGTCGTGCCAGCAGTGATCCAGGTATTAATAATCCAAGCGGTGATATGAGCAGCCGCTGTTTTATTAGCTTGCAAATCATTCATTCATTCATGAGATTCCGTGTTCTGTCTGTTTGATACAACATTTTGTGACTTAATCACTTGACCTCCGGAAGATTTACCCCCCCCATGACCAGGTCATTTTTTGCGATGCGGCACTGCGTTACTTTAACTGACAATTGCGCAGTCGTGCAACACTGTACCCAAATAAAATTGACGTTCTTTTTTCCCCACAAATAGAGCTTTTCTTTTGGTGGTATTTGATCACCTCTGCGTTTTTTTTTTTTCTTTGTTTTTGTTTATTTGATTTTTTGCGCTATAAACAAAAAAGAGCGACAATTTTGAAAAAAAAAACAATTTTTGTTACATTCTGCTAAAAAACAAATCCAACAAAAAAAATTTTAAAAATCAAGTTTCTTCTTCAGTTTAGCCCAATAATGTATTCTGCTACATATTTTTGGTAAAAAAAAAAATTCTCAATAAGCGTATACTGATTGGTTGACGCGAACGTGATCGCACCTACAAACTATAGGATTTATTTATGGAATTTTTATTTATTCACTTTTTTTTTATACTAGTAATGGTGGTGATCAGCGACTTATAGCGGGACTGCGAGATTGCGGTGGATATTCTGACACTAACTGACATTTTGTGGGAACCAGTGACACTAATACAGTGATCAGTGCTAAAACTATACACTGTCACTGTGCTAATGACACTGGCTGGGAAATGGTTAAACATCAGGGGCGATCAAAGGGGTTAACTGTGTGCCTAGCCAGTGTTTTTGTGTACACTGCTGCTTTCACTAGGGGAGGAGATCGATTCTAGACCCTGTTTTGCAGAGACACAGGACCAGTCCCTTTCCCCGCCCCCCTGTCAGAACTGAGAGAAGCTTTGTAAACATTGACAGGTCTCAGTTCTCTGTGTTTTACGAACGATTGACATGTGCCAGAGGACATTGAGTCCCTGGGAACCGCAGATCAGCTTCTGCTGTGAATTATCAAATTATCACAGCAGAGGCGGCACTCACGCCCTCTTCCCCTGTGGGTGGAAGTGCATGACTGTGTGTGTAATAAATATATATACATATATATACATATATATATATATATATATATATATATATATATATATATATATATATATATATATATATATATATGTGTGTGTGTGTGTGTGTGTGTGTGTGTGTGTGTGTGTGTGTGTGTGTGTGTGTGTGTGTGTGTGTGTGTATATATATATATATATATATATATATATATATATATATATGTATAATTTTTATATATATAATAGAGAGAGAGAGATCTCTATTGATATCTTTCTCTCTCTCTCTCTCTCTAATAGATATGTGTGTGTATATATATATATATATATATATATATATATACACACACACATATTATTTTATATATATGTGTGTATGTATCATTTTTATATATATATATAGATAGAGAGAGAGAGATCTCTATTGATATATTTCTCTCTAATAGATGTGTGTGTGTGTCTCTAGAGAGAGATATCTCTATATACTATATAATATATATATATATATATATATATATATTAGAGAGAGATATCAATAGAGATTGCATGGTTTATCTCGCACAAATGTGTGATCTGCACTGTGTATGATAATCATCAGGAAGTCCTGCAATCATTTCCTAACTGTCACGAGGCCAGTGGTTGGGCAGACCACAAAGCTTACATAGAGTGTCATAGCAGATCAGAGCTGTATGGTGTTCTCCCCGGGGATACCATAACCAGGCTTGTTGCGTCGGTCCATCTATGCCATGTTAAATATGGTAATATATAGACCAGGAGTGTTTTTTTGTTTTTGATGTCTTCCCTCTGTGCCTACTGCGGATGATGTACATATTTTTATTGTAAGCGAGATCCTGTTCTGTACTTGACTTTTGGTTTATTTTCAAAGAAAATGGAAAAATTTAATAAAATATTGAAAGATAAATGATTGGCTGGTTGTTTGGCACCAACACACATGCTGTTCCTCTTTGTTTAACCCCTAGGTTATGGGCAGGAACTTTATACTTTTTGTCATCCTTGGGCAAATGGATGAGATGCAGAGCAAAGGTGTCGTCTTCTTCATATTCTACCTGTGGAGCACCATTGAAGTCTTTAGGTAAGTCACTGGCTCCAGATACAGGCCTTACAAGGGTCCCTTCAAGCCATGGTGGTCCCGATGTACAGTGCAGACATTTTCCAGAGGGATAATCTCTCCTGGATGCAGTGATCAACAATATTGTTCACGCTTTGACACTTCTCAGCGCCTAAAGGACCTTGGATTGTATGCAGCACCCAAGGTGCAATGAAGTTCTGGGAGAAGTGTTTGGAGAAGTGTTTGGAGAAGTGTTTGGAGAAGTGTTTGGAGAAGTGTTTGGAGAAGTGTTTGGAGAAGTGTTTGGAGAAGTGTCTGGAGAAGTGTCTGGAGAAGTGTCTGGAGAAGTGTCTGGAGAAGTGTCTGGAGAAGTGTCTGGAGAAGTGTCTGGAGAAGTGTCTGGAGAAGTGTCTGGAGAAGTGTCTGGAGAAGTGTCTGGAGAAGTGTCTGGAGAAGTGTCTGGAGAAGTGTCTGGAGAAGTGTCTGGAGAAGTGTCTGGAGAAGTGTCTGGAGAAGTGTCTGGAGAAGTGTCTGGAGAAGTGTCTGGAGAAGTGTCTGGAGAAGTGTCTGGAGAAGTGTCTGGAGAAGTGTCTGGAGAAGTGTCTGGAGAAGTGTCTGGAGAAGTGTCTGGAGAAGTGTCTGGAGAAGTGTCTGGAGAAGTGTCTGAGTTTTTTAATACTTTTACCTGGAAGATCTCAAATTTCTAAGGAAGACTCTTCCCTGGGAACGGTGAGCCAAGGTGGAATGAACCTTACAGGAAAGGCTTTTAAATGTGAACCCCAAATGTGCTGGAGCATCTAATTACCAGTGCTAAAAATAGCGAAAGGTAGAAGTTGGGTCAACAGATCTCCACCATGGTGTAGCTCTGTAGCAGCCTTCTAGATCTGCTGGGACTTCTGGTTCCTGAAAATTAGTTGCATTTTTTTTTTTTTTTTTATTAATCTTTTAAGTAAATCTGTGGCTGGGCTATGGGTATTCAACCATTTACATGTTCCTAACCCGAAGTAAACTAGTCTCACACCAACTAAACTTTGAGGATGAAGTCCTTCAAGTCACTTCCTCAGCTCAGCTCCCCCTCTCGCAGCCTTGGAATCCTTTTTGTCCATCTAATATTTTATGTAAACATGGAGCAGGAGCTCTGAGTGGTTATGCATGGTGAGCTAAGCTGCTGAGAGGAGCACTGTGGGAATTTTGAGGATTAATTGCTCCACTGTACCTTCAACTACAGAGGTCAGATAGGGCTCATTTACTTCTTGTTCTGAATATGTAAATACTCAAATGTACATATCCTGGACATGGCCTCACTCTCTCTTATGTTCCATGCTTTTTCACCAGGTACCCATTCTACATGCTTGCCTGCATAGATATGGATTGGAATCTTCTTACGTGGCTCAGATACACCATTTGGATCCCACTGTACCCACTTGGAGCATTTTCAGAAGGTAGGATCCAGGTGGCACTAGAAGGTCTTTCGTAGAATCAAGCATTTACTTCTCATTATAGGTCATTTTGATCCATTCCTTGTAAGTTGCAAAAGTTTTCATTCATTGGAAAGGAATGCCATAGTCCCATCATGCCTCTGGGTGCCATGCTTGTAACTGTAAGCCTTGCAATGCCTCATGGGACTTGTAGTTCCAGCAACAGCTGGAGGGCCGCCAGTTTGAGACCCCCTGCCTTAGAAAAAACATTTCTCCCCCAACATGCATATTTGCAGTATAGTACATATTAGACATGTGCAATTCGTTTCGTTCTGAATTCGTTTTTGTTTAAGATTTTTTAAAAAGTTCATTAATTCGGAAATATCCGAATTATTGAAGACCCGTTGTACAAATTTTTCCGAAATATTTGGAAATTCAAAATTCGGAAATCTGAAATAATAACTAATAATCGCTTAACTATTACTAGCTATTCAATTATAGGTATTGGAAATTCCTGTCAAATTTGGCTGTTAGTGAACGCAACAAATACGTATTTATCCGAAGTTGCGAATTATCCGAAAAAACGAATGAAGCATCTAAACGAATGGAACGTAACACGTTAATAACAAATAATTAAAAAAAGTATTCTTATTTCGTTCCGTTTGTTTAGATGCGGCATTCGTTTTTTCGGATAAATTCGTTACGTTCACGAACAGCCAAATTTAAAAGGAATTTCCAATACCGATAATTTATTAGTTATTAGTTCTTTCCTATTTTTCGGATTTTCTTTCTTATTTTCTTATTTTCGAATTTACGAATTGCGA
>JBBDGP010005238.1:0-10000 GCA_037952835.1 Lithobates septentrionalis | reverse complement strand
CTGCAAGGGTGGGAAGGAGAATATGAGAGGCCAGTACTGAATAAAGGGACGGGATTTTGGAGGGATTAAAATCGCCCTTGCTACAGTTCTAATACCAGAACAATCTTACCCTTTAAAGTGATTGTAAAGGTAAATAAAATTTTTTTAAAAAATAACAAACTACTCAACATGCGGGGATATGCTCACAGCCGCAGCATCTGTCACCCTGGCATTGATTTGTAGACGTGCACTGACAAAAAATCTGTTAGTTTTCGTTTTTTTCGGAAATCTGAAAATGTGAAAATCTGAAAGAAGGAAAATCAGTAAAATTTGAAATAACAACTAACTAATAACAACTAGCTAATAACAACTAGCTAATAACAACTAGCTAATAACAACTAGCTAATAACAACTAGCTAATAACAACTAGCTAATAACAACTAGCTAATAACAACTAGCTAATAACAACTAGCTATTAAATTATAGGCATTGGAATTTCTTTTTTAAATTTGGCTGTTGGTGAACGTAACGAATACGAATTTATCCAAAGTTACGAATTGTCCGAAATAACGAATGTCGCATCTAAAACAAATGGAACGGAACAAATTAATAATAATACATTTTTTTTTTATTATTATTATCGTTATTTATGATTAATTTGTTACGTTCCATTCGTTTAGATGCGGCATAATTATTAGGCAGGTAATTAGTAACTTCGGATAAATTTGTATTCGTTCCGTTCACTAACAGCCAAATTTGAAAGGAAATTCCAAGTTACGAATTATCCGAAATAACGAATGCCGCATCTAAACAAATGGAATAGAACAAATTAATAATAATAATAAAAAGGTTTTATTATTATTGTTATTTATTATTAGATCGTTACGTTCCATCCGTTTTAGATGCGGTATTCGTTATTTCAGATAATTCGTAACTTCGGATAAATTCGTACTCGTTACGTTCACTAACAGCCAAATTTGAAAGGAAATTCCAATACATATAATTTAATAGTTAGTTATTAGTTAGTCATTTCAGATTTTCGAGTTTTCGGATTTTCATTATTTTGAATTTTCAGATTTTCATTCTTTTCAAATTTCCGAAATTGAAAAATTTGGAAATTTCGGATTTAACGAATTTGTTATAATTCGTTAAAACGAATTGCACATGTCCATTGTTTTGTACAGGCTGCTGGCTGGTTTTTGTGATGCATATAAAAATCTGCATTTTTTTTTTTTTTTTTTTTGCAAGAAAATTACTTGAAACCTCCAAAACGTATATATAATTTTAAGCAGAGGCCCTAGAACAGGGGTAGGCAACCTCGGCCCTCCAGCTTTGGTGAAACGACACGTCCCATGAGACATTGCAAGACCCTGACAATACCAGGCACGACTCCTAGAGGCAGAGGCATGATGGGATTTGGAGTTTCACCACAGCTGGAGGGCAGCGGTTGCCTACCCCTGCCCTAGAAAATAAAATGGTGGGGGTTATGGTTGCGACTGGTGGCTTCGGCTTCCTGGGACACAAACAATTGGGCATTATATTGTGTTTGTGTTCACTAAAACTCATCAACCACTGCGCAAATACTGTGTGACAAAAAAAAAAAAAAAGCAACACCCACCATTTTATTTTCTAGGGCCTTTGCTTAAAAAAGAAATATAATATTTAAGTCATTTTCTAGCAAAAAAAAAAAAAAAAATGCAGATTTTGACATGCATCACAAAAACAGCCAGCAGCCTGTAGAACACCCACCATTTTATTTTCTAGGGCCTGTAAAACACCCACCACAGCCAGCAATACAACATACTGTAGCTGCTGACTTTTTTCCTATTGGGGTACTTGCCGGTCCTGGCATCCAGCAGTGTCCTCACCTGAGCCCATTTTGAAGCGCCTCTCGGGTGCATCTTGGCTAAGAGAACCGGCAGCCGGTTTTCCTACTGCACTTATGCGAATCGCGATGCCCTTTCTCAATGAGCCAAAAATGGGTAGATGCTTTGTTGAGAAAAAATTTTAATCTTTCACGTTGCAAGTCATCGTGGCCGTGTTATGTGAAAGAAGTCGTGGTTTTAGAAGTCCATATTTCCAGTTTTTTTTCCTGCTATACCTAGGGGAGCACACCCGTATCTCCAGCCATGCCGCTTCGGCTATAACTCTGTATGCCGGCAGCATTTTACTTGTAGAGGATTTCATTAAGACGTGAAAGGAAGTTAGAAGGACCCGTTTTAATAATTCCAGTGCAACTTCCAGAGGACAGCAAAGTGAGAAATTCTTTGCAATTGTGCTTTTCCCAGATTTGTTGAAGCTGCAGGGTTTAAAAATTGCACTTATGGATGAAACGGGTTCAGAGATGCTCCAGCCTGTCGGCAAGCTGAAGACTGACATCAAAGCAAGTCTACATATTTCCTCTGCTGCAGATATGGGCACAGAATGGAGTTGCCTATTTAAAGTGGAACTACACCTAAAAAGTGAGGTCCTGCTGGTCGGCTCCCTCCCCCTTAAGCCTATAACAGAATTCCTTTTTTGGGGGGGGGGGCGCGCGTATTGATTATTGGTACCCGCTCCCACTTCCACATTCCTTGCCTAGGCAGGGGTGACGTCCTTGGCATTGCCCCTCCATTCCCTCAGCCCCCTGGGACACACTGCAGGACCGCGCACATCGGGGAGCCCACAATGGCTTCCTTGAAGCCGTATCCAAGATGGCGGCACTGGGGGAATCGCACTGGTAAGAAGAACCAGCTGTGGGAGGACAGTGCTGGACCCCCCAGGGACTTGTAAGAACTTTAACCCCCTAGGAGCCGACAGTATGCAAATATGCGGCCTCTCAGCGGCTGGGCCAAGCGGCTGCCTATTTGCGCGCTGAGAAGCAGACACAGCTGTGCTGAAAAGCTCCCGAACGCTTCTTGCAATCGGGAGCTTTCCGATGGTGTGATCGCCATGCCAGTCAATCACGGCGGTCACATTATCATAAACCCCGCCCCGCCTCCCAGCATCTGAAATCTCTTAAAGGCCCAGGAATCGCCGGCGCAAAGGGGTTAAAAGTCAGCAGCATCAGTATTTTTCGCTGCTTACTTGAAGTATAACTAAAGGCAATTTTTTTTAGTTTCAGTTGTTTTATTCATTTTTTTAGTTTTATTTTATTTTTAGTTTTAGGTTTTTTTTTGTTTTTTTTTTTTAGTTTTGGATAGCATGGAGAAGGATTAGAACATCTGTCAGTTTTTATTGCGGTCTGTGCCCACCGTTAAGGAGATTCCTCCTCTCTATTTGTGCTGTTTACCGTTAAGTAAAAAAAAATCTCAAAATTTGGTTTGTCCCCAGAAAAGTAATGGAGGGGAAATCTTCCAATGGGGGGGGGGGGCACCAAGGAATTCCCTTAATTTGCAGGGATTTCCCCCCCTCACTTCCTGTTTTTGCTATGGAACAGGAAGTAAAGGGAAATCTCTGTAATGGGACACAGGTGGCGGAAAAAATCCAAAATTAAATAAAAAAAAATGTTGCCTATCATTCTACTTAAAAAAAAAAACAAAAAACTGATGTTCCTCTTTAAGTCTACATTTTGCTTCTAAACTGTGAAAGGGTGTGGCTGTAAATGTTTGGTCGCAGCGCACTCCTTTTCCTTGTGCGGAAGTAGACTTCAGCAAACACCAAGGGGTCTGTTTTACAAAAATAAAAATTAAAAAATTGGCAAAGTCCTCCATCCAGCAAACCTACATTCCTTCTATGCGAATCAGGGGGGGAAAAAAAATGTTCTTTAGGCCATTTTCTCTCTCTCAAGTGTTCATATATATGAGGGGCAGTAGTAAAATCCTGCATTATAGCCACTAGATGGAGCTGAGGAGCTTAGGAAACACTAACTAATATTCTAACAAGAGATGCAATGTAACAATTCTAGAGAACAATAGAGGGAATTGGTGAACAATGTAAGCGTAAGTCACATTTATCATAAATCGACCCCCTCCCTCCTCTGCATCCTTTAAGTAACCCTACATCTAATAAAATGTATAATGCTGAGAACAGCAGAGAAATAAGTTAGAACGCCCCCCTAATCTTATTACTTGTACATTGGGTTATGTTCATCCCCTGCGTAGCATGAACACACGTTGTATAAAGATCCAAAACTACTTGAATATTCATCAGCAGGTTCTGACAATGTATGATGAGGATGTACTATATATACTTTCCCTGTTATAATAAATAGAAATTATATTTTTGGGTAGCACTTTATTAATTCTAACTGGAATTCCATTCTATAGCTGACATCCAGACAACGGTTGAGTATTCTTATCTACAGTCATTAAATCTAGTGCTTTACCCCCAAACTGTCATCTGTGTTGTTCTTGCTCAGGTTCCTAGTATGAAAATGAAATGACTATTTTTAAAGTGTTCATTTGGTGCATCGTTCCTTCTTTTTTTTTTAAATAAATTGTTTGCCTATTAACCACTTACAGACCGAAAGTCGCCCCCCCCCCCCCTTTAATGACCAGGCCATTTTGTGCGATACGGCACTGCAACGCTTTAACTGACAATTGCGCGGTCGTGTGACGTTGTAGCCAAACACAATTTATGTCCTCCCCCCCCCACAAATAGAGCTTTCTTTTGGCGGTATTTGATCGCCTCTGGTTATTTTTGCTCAAAACAAAAAAAAAAATTCTTCATCAATTTAGGCCAATATGTATTCTGATACATATTTTTTGGTAAAAAAAAAATCCCAATAAGTGTATATTGATTGACAATTGCGCAGTCGTGCGACGCTGTACCCAAATAAAATTGATGTCATTTTTTTTTTCCCCCACAAATAGAGCTTTCTTTTGGTGGTATTTGATCACCTCTGCGGTTTTTATTTTTTGCGTTGTAAACAAAGAAGTGGCAAATTTTGAAAAAAAAAAAATATTTTTTACTTTTTTTGCTATAATATCCAAAAGTGTAAAAATGACATTTCTTCATCCGTTTAGGCCAATATGTATTCTACATATTTTTGGTTAAAAAAAAAAAATCACAATAAGCGTAATATACGCTTATTGTGATTTTTTTTTTTTTACCAAAAATACGTTTGCGCAAAAGTTATAGCGTTTACAAAATAGGGAAAAGATTTGTTTTTTTTGTTTTTGTTTTGTTTTTTACTAGTAATGGCGGCAATCTGCGTTTTTTTTTTTTTTTTTTTTTGTTCCCTGGGAGGTGTTTCTAACTGTGGGGGGGTTGGACTCTCTGGAGGAGGAGAGAGATCGCTGTTCCTAATTACTAAAAACAGCAGATCTCTCTCTCTCCTACCCTGTCAGAACGGGGACTTGTCTGTTTACATTGACAGTACCCCGTTCTGGCTCTCTTTCCCGCGGTCGCAGGTGCCCGGCGGACATCGGGTTCCCGGCCGTGCAGCGGGCGCTGGCCTGCTACGGCTCTTAAAGGAGCCAACTCGCACCTACAGCAATTCGTGGAAAAGAGCCGACCTGCCACCGTATAACAACGGCGGCTGGTCAGCAAGTGGTTTTTTTAACAAAAACAGTGGTGCTTTATTGTTGTAAAAGATAAATTAGAGTTACAGAATACCATTCAACAGAGTAGAATACATTACATACGTAGATTACATATTTGAGGATAGGGAAATTAATATGCAAAACCCACAAACAATACATAAGGTTAATAGTACCATTCTCAACAAGTACCGTTCACCCTCCACCCTCCAAAACCCTTCCCTATTGTGATAAATAAACTTAGTGAACTGAATGTTTCTCTACGAGGCCATCCACGGAGCCCAAACTTTTTCAAATTTCCACGGACAGCCACGGTTTATATATGTCATTTTATACATGGGGATTACTGCCTCAATCTGTGCCTCCCAGGCGGAAAAGGATGGAGGGGAAGAATCTATCCATTTCATAAGTATTTCTTTTTTGGCATAGAAAAGAAGGAAGGAAATCAGTAATTTAAGATGATATGGCCTCTGCTCATCATCATGTATCCCCAACAACGCCATGGCCGGCAAAAGCGGAATAGAGGTCTGCAATCTGGAGTTGATTTCACCTACAATCTCAGTCCAAAATAGTGCAACAACTGGGCACTCCCAGAACATATGTATATATGTGCCTATATGGACTTTGCATTTAGGACACATGGGGTCTCTCTCGGGAAATATGCGATGGAGTCTCTGCGGGGTATAGTAGACCCTGTGTATAAATTTAACTTGAATCAATTTGTCCTTGGATGCTATCACTAATTTCGGGCCATATTCTAGACAGTCCTCCCATCCCTCCCTATCCAGTGACGGGATATCAGCCCGCCATCTTTCCCATAAATCATTAATCTTAGGGGAATCTCTTCCCAGCAACGCATTATATATTGAGGATAGGGGTTTAGACAAGTCTCCAGGGGATAGGAGATCTTCGATGGGGTCCGTCTGTAACAGGGGAGTTTGTGGGAATTGAGCCCTGGCCGCATGTCTCAGCTGTAGGTACCGGAACGCCATCCAGCGGGGCAGTCCAAATTTAGCCGAAAGCTCATGCAGGGAGAGCAGTTGACCCCCAGACATTACGTGTTCCAACAAGGTTACACCATATCTAGCCCACACCTGTGGGTCCGGTATCATACGGAAGTGTTTAAGTCGTGGGTTCCCCCACAGGGGATGAGCTGGAGACAATTGGCCAGGTCTCAAGTATCTGCGCCTAGCCGCTTCCCACACTCTCCAAGTTGCTCTAGTAGGCCCAGGGATCCCACAATATGCCTTGGGTCCTCTATAGGGAAAATTCCGAAGGTCCGTCAGGGAACCCAGAATATTCGCCTCGAGACAGGTTGCCACATTGGATCTAGAACCCTGGAACCACCAGTGTACCGTCACCAACATGGCTGCTGGTCAGCAAGTGGTTAAATGAGATTCACAGCATACACTTTCATTTTATAATGTCAGCATTGTAATAACAATACAAATACTAGTTATATTGGACAATCTGATTGTTTGAAAAAAACCTCCTTTCATGTTGAGTGCTGCCTGTTTGCTGGCCGCCTCTTTCCACAACTTTCTGGATTCCCTGCATGCTTTGCAGCTTCTCCATTTTTAAGGACCACATAGCCCATGGTACTTTGCTGCCTGCAAGACTGTGTTTCCTATACTGACTCAAGTTGAGTGCTGTCTGCTTGGCCATCTTTGCACAATTTCCTGGATTCCCTGCATGCTTGCAGCTTCTCCTCCATGTCTAAGGACTACATATCCCATGGTACCTTGCTGTCTGTGTTCCGTCAGATTTGACGACCTGTCAAATCTTGTAACGGAAGTGATGTTCTGCGACTGCCATCTTGGTACACCCCGCAGTTGGCAACAGTAAGGATACAGTGAGAAGGCGGCAAGCGGACCTCTCTTTACACTCACCGGAGTCTTGCGTTTTGATGTTGAATTTTAAAAGCAGTGGCAAGCCTGCTGATCTGACAGAACACCGCTGGCTTTTAAAATTCAACATCAAAACAGTCAGACGGATTATTAAATCCTGTATTGCACAATATAAACTCAGTTTACTAGTTAAAATAAGTGTGAAATGCAAAACTCCAGTGGGTGTAAAAAAGATGTCTGCTTGCCGCCTTCTCGCTGTATCCTTACTGTGGCGACTGCGGGGTGTACCAAGATGGCTGTGATGGAACGTCACTTAAGTTATAAAATTCGACGGGTCGCCTAATCTGACGGAACGCCTGCAAGCAGTGATTCCCGTACTGACTTCGCCTCCTGAAACTCCTCCTCTCAGCACCGCTGTAGATCAGAAGGTGGGGCTCTGTGAAATGTGTGACACCACAATTGTGCCTACCTACAAGACCTAGTGACTACATGTCCCACAGGTGTGCACCCGAAAGCTCAAACATATATGTGTGTGTGTGTGTGTGTGTATGTATGTATGTGTGTGTATATATATAATCTCTCTCTTCGGCACATTAAAAAAGTGCATAAACACTTCTCTTATGGCAGAGCCAGTAAAAGGGAGATCTTTCCCATCTTCCTGCCAGCCCACAGTGATAATGCACATGGGGTGATTAGGGTGTGCGCACACCTGTGGTGTCACAGAATTCAAGGAAGGAAATGTGTGGGGATTACAAAGTAAATTTACAAACTTGATGACAAGATGATTCAGATTAATAGGAGCAGGCTCTGACTATCAGATCATCTGGGTCCAGCTGCAATTGCTGCTCGCTTAAAAGAACAGGAGTCCTCTCCAACAACCCCCAGGTAAGAGTATAAGCGTATACTCGAGTATATACGGTACTTTTAGACCTTTGATGTCTTGTTACTGAATTACCTGGTACCAGTGTTAATTTTGGCAGCAAATTTCAATGTAGTTATATAGTCTTAGGACTAAAATGGCATTTTAGATTTAGTCCTATTTTAGTCTTCTGCAATTGTTTTAGTTGTATTTAGTCAACTAAATCTCCAGTAGGTTTTAGTCGACTAAAATTCCAGTACATTTTAGTCGACTAAAACTAATTTTAGTCATCTAAAAATCGAAATGGGTGTAATTAAATTGTAACGCATTAGTTAACATTTTTCTACAATTTCCAAACTCATATACACTGCTGGAGTGAGAAATCTCATATGTTATTATTTATGGTACTGAGATATGAACATGCACTACAGCCCAGTGTTAATTTTGAAGTCAAATTTCAATCTAGTTTTAGTCTTCGTCTTTTGACTAAAATGGCATTTTAGTTTTAGTCGTATTTTAGTCATCTCAATTGTTTTCGTTTAGTAGACTAAAATAGTATTCATTTAGTCGACTAAAATGCTTTAGTAGACAAAATTAACACTGCCTGGTACAAGGGGACTTGTCTTAGCTCCTTTATCATGTTCCTTGCCTGGCGAGTCCCTCTCCACTCGATGTACTCTAGCTGCCGGCATCCCTGATCACCTACAGGGTACTCCTTTGCATTTACAGTTATTCTTGTGAGTTTGTTGGGCATTTTGGTTTTAGGGCCATGCTGCATTTTTTTTTTCCTGCACTGGACTGCTGTAAAACGCATCAAAAATGCATTGGAACACGCATGTCCTTATTTGGGGCCAGTTCATCACATGCAGACCAATGCATTTTTTTTTCTGCATCAAAAACACATGGAAAGTAGGTTACATGGTTTTCAATGGCATAGTTCTCACCAGTGCTTACAGTTCCAGAAAAAAAAAAAAAAAGTAGAACATGCTGCATTTTGCCTGCACTGGAATGCTGTAAAACACATCAAAAATGCACTGGAACACACATGTCCTTATGTAAGGTTAAGAAAAAAACGCATCAAAATCGCACATGCAGAAAAGCATCTGGAACAAATCCGGACTGCGTTTCTTTGGTGTGAAGTTGCCCTTACTGTTATGTTTTGAGCCGGGGAGTGCCCAGAGGCTCCGTTTTGTAATGTTTTTACTCTTATTGAAAACTTCAATAAAAAAACAAATTTTGAAAAAAAAAATAAAAAGGTCTGTGACTACTTTAAAAACGAAAGTGACCCACCTGTCTTCTACATGAAAAAAACATCTGCTGCCAGTTTATTATTTTAAAATGCATTTCATATTATTAAATTTGAAAATGACGTACCGGGAGAAGAAAAAACAAAAAACAAAAAAATAACAAGTAGACACAGATCTGGTAAAAAAAAAAAAAAAGTCATTTTGTTCTTTGACAAAAATACTTCTACACATTGAATCCATTATAAAACCCCTCTTGGCTCTAGTTTCATACCAATGTAAATACCATTACTTATATACACAATAAACGGGGCTTGTTAAAACCATAAATGTACATTGTAAAGTAGAAGTCACCAGGACATCCAGATACTCGTCCCTCATTGGACAGGAGTCACAGACTTCACTTTGCTGGACTCACGGCTATGTTTCCATATTAGTTCACCAGCATTGTGGATCAATATCTTCAGCAAGGAATGTGTCCAAACCAGTGGACAAGGTCACCTAAACCAAACTGTGTTCATGCCCCCCAATGTATGAGCATTATGTGTCAGCAAAAATCCCCCCCCCTAAAAAATGTGGGCACTAATCTTGCATGATAACTCCCCAAGC
>JBBDGP010005237.1:0-39714 GCA_037952835.1 Lithobates septentrionalis | reverse complement strand
GATGTGACCCATTCCAGCCAGTGTGGCCATGCTGCCTCCATGTGCAGTGCGGTGCTTCAGGCTTTAAGGGGTTAATACAGGTGGGGAGGAGGTGAGACTTTGCCCCTCCCACTGCCCTATGAAAAGCAATGAAGAGGGGATTGGTTGGGACCCCTATTGTGTCCAAACAGTGAGATTCCCCTTCACTTCCTGTTTCGGAACCTCCAGCAGGAAGTGATAGATCTCCACAAAGCGAGGGGGTTTCCCTCATTGTTGTCACCTAAACCTTTTTTTTATTTAAAGGATTTCCTCTTACCTTTCGTTTCTGTGACAACTCAAGAAATGTTCTGGTAACGTCCTGAGACTGAGGGCGGGGGACACGGACAGAGGGTCCAACCCTTCTCCTATAAAGGATTGGGCTTTCCCGGGATCCGATCCGGATATATTCTGTGTGCTCCAACCATCTCCCGGAGAATCCATCCTACTCACAGCTCTTACTGTGAAGAATCCTTCCCATACATGAAGGTTACCCCTTTCCTCCAGATGCAGAGAGCGCCCCCTTCTGCTATTCTCACATTTTTATTCACAGAAATGACGGGAAGTGAAAGCCGTTTATAGGCCTGAAAATCCATTAGCAAAATTCCTGTCACAGAACTTTCCAGAGATGTCATCAAAGTTCTGACTCTGGAGGAAGACATTTCCCCTCGCGCAGCTGACTTCCTGTCCAAGGTCTCACTGCCCGCTGTGCCCTCTGCCAGGGACCTTCGATAGGAGATATTCCCTTCCTCAGAGGCTCCATTCTCCTGGGATAAGAGTGAGGTGACACTCCAGGTGTGAGAAGCTCATTTGGACGAACGCCCAGAATTGGCCGATCCTTTCAATCCTCCCTCCGGCCTTCCATTCAGTGTTGCACAGGTGTACCGGCTCCTCTCCTGGACTGAAATGTCTTCCTCTGATTTCTCCGCACACTGTGAGCTTCTCACCATGTGCATTAGATGCTGCAGCAAGTCAGATAGAGCCCCGCCCCCATTTCCTGGAGGACAGAAAGTGACAAGAAATACTGAACAGGAATATTTCCTTTCTTTTCGGATGGAATGGAGTACACAGTGATAAGGATGAGGCCATCACATGTTCATTCTGAGGAAATGATTTTCACACTTTATTATTTCTCCTTGTTGATGGGACATCAGATAAGGCAGAAAGTCCCTGGGGGCAGTCAGGAAATGCCCCGGGGTATGACATGTACCCAAAACTCACTAGCTGATGGGAAGAGGATTGCAGAGGAACAATGACAATGATCACCCCACCCAGAAGGAACTCTGACCACCAGAGACCAGGCCATGATGAGTCTCCAAGAGGAGCCCTGACCACCAGAGATCAGACCATGATAAGTCTACAGGAGAAGCTCTGACCACCAGAGACCAGGCCATGATGAGTCTGCAAGAGGAGCCCTGACCACCAGAGACCAGACTGTGATGAGTCTACAGGAGGAGCTCTGACCACCAGAGACCAGGCCATGATGAGTCTCCAAGAGGAGCCCTGACCACCAGAGATCAGACCATGATAAGTCTACAGGAGAAGCTCTGATAACCAGAGACCAGACTGTGACGAGTCTACAGGAGGAGCTCTGACCACCAGAGACCAGGCCATGATGAGTCTCCAAGAGGAGCCCTGACCACCAGAGATCAGACCATGATAAGTCTACAAAAGGAGCTCTGACCACCAGAGACCAGACCATGATAAGTCTACAGGAGAAGCTCTGATAACCAGAGACCAGACTGTGACGAGTCTACAGGAGGAGCTCTGACCACCAGAGACCAGACCATGATAAGTCTACAAGAGGAGCCCTGACCACCAGAGATCAGACCATGATAAGTCTACAGGAGGAGCTCTGACCACCAGAGACCAGGCCATGATGAGTCTCCAAGAGGAGCCCTGACCACCAGAGATCAGACCATGATAAGTCTACAGGAAGAGCTCTGATAACCAGAGACCAGACTGTGACGAGTCTACAGGAGGAGCTCTGACCACCAGAGACCAGACCATGATGAGTCTACAGGAGAAGCTCTGATAACCAGAGACCAGACTGTGACGAGTCTACAGGAGGAGCTCTCACCAACAGAGACCAGACCATGATGAGTCTGCAAGAGGAGCCCTGACCACCAGAGATCAGACCATGATAAGTCTACAGGAAGAGCTCTGATAACCAGAGACCAGACTGTGATGAGTCTACAAGAGGAGCTCTCACCAACAGAGACCAGACCATGATGAGTCTGCAAGAGGAGCCCTGACCACCAGAGATCAGACCATGATAACTCTACAGGAGAAGCTCTGATAACCAGAGACCAGACTGTGACGAGTCTACAGGAGGAGCTCTGACCACCAGAGACCAGACCATGATGGGTCTACAGGAGCAGCCCTGACCACCAGAGACCAGACTGTGACGAGTCTACAGGAGGAGCTCTGACCACCAGAGACCAGGCCATGATGAATCTCCAAGAGGAGCCCTGATCACCAGAGATCAGACCATGATAAGTCTACAGGAAGAGCTCTGATAACCAGAGACCAGACTGTGACGAGTCTACAGGAGGAGCTCTCACCAACAGAGACCAGACCATGATGAGTCTGCAAGAGGAGCCCTGACCACCAGAGATCAGACCATGATAAGTCTACAGGAGAAGCTCTGATAACCAGAGACCAGACTGTGACGAGTCTACAGGAGGAGCTCTGACCACCAGAGACCAGACCATGATGATTCTACAGGAGGTGCTCTGATAACCAGAGACCAGACTTTGACCAGTCTACAGGAGGAGCTCTCACCAACAGAGACCAGACCATGACAGGTCTACAGCAGGTGCTCTGACCACGAGAGACCAGACCATGACGAGTCTACAGGAGAAGCTCTGACCACCAGAGACGAGACCATGATGAGTCTACAAGAGGAGCCCTGACTACCAGAGACCAGACCATGATGTGTCTACAGGAGGAGCTCTGATCAACAGAGACCAGACTATGACGAGTCTACAGGAGGAGCTCTAACCACCAGAGACCAGACCATGACAAGTCTACAGGAGGACCTCTGATCACCAGAGACCAGACCATGATGAGTCTACAGGAGGAGCTCTGACCACCAGAGACCAGACCATGACGAGTCTACAGGAGGAGCTCTGACCACCAGAGACCAGACCATGATGAGTCTACAAGAGGAGCCCTGACTACCAGAGACCAGATCATGATGTGTCTACAGGAGGAGCTCTGATCAACAGAGACCAGACTATGACGAGTCTACAGGAGGAGCTCTGACCACCAGAGACCAGACCATGACAAGTCTACAGGAGGAGCTCTGACCACCAGAGACCAGACTATAATGAATCTACGGGGGGGCTCTGATCACCAGAGACCAGACCATAACAAGTCTACAGGGGGGGCTCTGACCATCAGAGACCAGACCATGACAAGTCTACAGGAGGAGCTCTGACCACAAGAAACCAGACCATGACAAGTCTACAGGAGGAGCTATGACCACCAGAAACCAGACTATGATGAGTCTAAAGGTGGAGCTGTGACCACCAGAGATTAAACCATAACAAGTCTACAGGAGGAGCTCTAACCACTAGAGACCAACCATGAGAAGTCTATGGGAGGAGCTGTGACCACCCGAGACCAGACCATGAAAAGTCTACAGGAGGAGCTATGACCAGGAGAGCCCAGACCTTGATAACTCTACAGGAGGAGCTGTGACCACCCGATGCTTGATGGACAGCTATGACCCTTGTCAGATCAGCACCACCCCCCACCCCCCCCCCCCCCTACAGATTCTATGTACTATATGTAGGACATATGTTATACCCCCAAAGTTATAGCCAACACTGTACCTGCAAAACATAATTTCTATACTCCAATCATTGGAAATGGGACTCCAAAATGTCTCTGGAACTGTGAAGGCGACCAATCACAGTGCGGCCTGTGCGTCTTATGTAACATTTCATAGATCTGAATGTCTTCTGTGTTTTTCACATTGTATATCTTCGGTTTGTTCCAATCAAGATCTGGTGGGGTGAGACGAGGACACAATCTAGGAAATCAGAGATCACATCCTGTACTTGGCATGGTGAAGGCGTAGGGTGTGAGCGGGCGATGTGATCGGAGATAGACACAGGGGGCACATGCCATGACAGGGAGGACACACACTGGTAAGGTCTGTACAAGTATCTCATCTGTGTCCATGTGTGCCCATGTGCATATACAAAGTATACAGAAGATGGCAGCCCTTTCCAGTTCATAGCTGTCTGTGGAGGGGAACATGGGTGGAGTAGTTCAGATGTACAAAAAATCCCGGCAATCTGAGGCAGCCGAGTTCAATTCTATTTTTACTTTTGTAACAAAAGCATACCTTGTTAGTTATATTCTGAACAATGCAGCCCTTCTGCAAAAAACCTGCGAGCAGTGTACCTGGAGATAACCAGGAGCGGTGTACCTGGAGATAACCAGGAGCGGTGTACCTGGAGATGACCAGGAGAGGTGTACCTGGAGATGATCAGGAGAGGTGTACCTGGAGATAACCAGGAGAGGTGTACCTGGAGATGATCAGGAGAGGTGTACCTGGAGATGATCAGGAGAGGTGTACCTGGAGATGATCAGGAGAGGTGTACCTGGAGATGATCAGGAGAGGTGTACCTGGAGATGACCAGGAGAGGTGTACCTGGAGATGATCAGGAGAGGTGTACCTGGAGATAACCAGGAGAGGTGTACCTGGAGATAATCAGGAGAGGTGTACCTGGAGATGACCAGGAGAGGTGTACCTGGAGATGATCAGGACAGGTGTACCTGGAGATGACCAGGAGAGGTGTACCTGGAGATAACCAGGAGAGGTGTACCTGGAGATGACCAGGAGAGGTGTACTTGGAGATGACCAGGAGAGGTGTACCTGGAGATAACTAGGAGCGGTGTACCTGGAGATAACCAGGAGCGGTGTACCTGGAGATAACTAGGAGAGGTGTACCTGGAGATAACTAGGAGCGGTGTACCTGGAGATAACCAGGAGCGGTGTACCTGGAGATAACCAGGAGCGGTGTACCTGGAGATAACTAGGAGAGGTGTACCTGGAGATGACCAGGAGCGGTGTACCTGGAGATAACCAGGAGAGGTGTACCTGGAGATAACTAGGAGCGGTGTACCTGGAGATAACCAGGAGCGGTGTACCTGGAGATAGCTAGGAGAGGTGTACCTGGAGATGACCAGGAGAGGTGTACCTGGAGATAACCAGGAGAGGTGTACCTGGAGATGACCAGGAGAGGTGTACCTGGAGATAACCAGGAGAGGTGTACCTGGAGATAACCAGGAGAGGTGTACCTGGAGATAACCAGGAGAGGTGTACCTGGAGATAACTAGGAGAGGTGTACCTGGAGATAACCAGGAGAGGTGTACCTGGAGATAACCAGGAGAGGTGTACCTGGAGATAACTAGGAGCGGTGTACCTGGAGATGACCAGGAGAGGTGTACCTGGAGATAACCAGGAGAGGTGTACCTGGAGATGACCAGGAGAGGTGTACCTGGAGATAACCAGGAGAGGTGTACCTGGAGATGACCAGGAGAGGTGTACTTGGAGATGACCAGGAGAGGTGTACCTGGAGATAACCAGGAGAGGTGTACCTGGAGATAACTAGGAGCGGTGTACCTGGAGATGATCAGGAGAGGTGTACCTGGAGATGATCAGGACAGGTGTACCTGGAGATAACTAGGAGAGGTGTACCTGGAGATGACCAGGAGAGGTGTACCTGGAGATAACCAGGAGAGGTGTACCTGGAGATGACCAGGAGAGGTGTACCTGGAGATAACCAGGAGAGGTGTACCTGGAGATAACCAGGAGAGGTGTACCTGGAGATAACCAGGAGAGGTGTACCTGGAGATAACTAGGAGAGGTGTACCTGGAGATAACCAGGAGAGGTGTACCTGGAGATGACCAGGAGAGGTGTACCTGGAGATAACCAGGAGAGGTGTACCTGGAGATGACCAGGAGAGGTGTACCTGGAGATGATCAGGAGAGGTGTACCTGGAGATGACCAGGAGAGGTGTACCTGGAGATAACCAGGAGAGGTGTAACTGGAGATGACCAGGAGAGGTGTACTTGGAGATAACCAGGAGAGGTGTACCTGGAGATAACCAGGAGAGGTGTACCTGGAGATGACCAGGCGAGGTGTACCTGGAGATGACCAGGAGAGGTGTACCTGGAGATGACCAGGAGAGGTGTACCTGGAGATGATCAGGAGAGGTGTACCTGGAGATGACCAGGAGAGGTGTACCTGGAGATAACCAGGAGAGGTGTAACTGGAGATGACCAGGAGAGGTGTACTTGGAGATAACCAGGAGAGGTGTACCTGGAGATGACCAGGAGAGGTGTACTTGGAGATGACCAGGAGAGGTGTACCTGGAGATGATCAGGACAGGTGTACCTGGAGATGACCAGGAGAGGTGTACCTGTAGATAACCAGGAGAGGTGTACCTGGAGATGACCAGGAGAGGTGTACCTGGAGATGATCAGGAGAGGTGTACCTGGAGATTACCAGGAGAGGTGTACCTGGAGATAACCAGGAGCGGTGTACCTGGAGATGACCAGGAGAGGTGTACCTGGAGATAACTAGGAGCGGTGTACCTGGAGATAACTAGGAGAGGTGTACCTGGAGATGACCAGGAGAGGTGTACCTGGAGATAACCAGGAGAGGTGTACCTGGAGATGACCAGGAGAGGTGTACTTGGAGATGACCAGGAGAGGTGTACCTGGAGATGATCAGGACAGGTGTACCTGGAGATGATCAGGACAGGTGTACCTGGAGATGACCAGGAGAGGTGTACCTGGAGATAACCAGGAGAGGTGTACCTGGAGATGACCAGGAGAGGGGTACTTGGAGATGACCAGGAGAGGTGTACCTGTAGATAACCAGGAGAGGTGTACCTGGAGATGACCAGGAGAGGTGTACCTGGAGATGATCAGGAGAGGTGTACCTGGAGATAACCAGGAGCGGTGTACCTGGAGATAACCAGGAGAGGTGTACCTGGAGATAACCAGGAGCGGTGTACCTGGAGATGACCAGGAGAGGTGTACCTGGAGATAACTAGGAGAGGTGTACCTGGACATAACTAGGAGCGGTGTACCTGGAGATGACCAGGAGAGGTGTACCTGGAGATAACCAGGAGAGGTGTACCTGGAGATAACCAGGAGAGGTGTACCTGGAGATAACTAGGATCGGTGTACCTGGAGATGACCAGGAGAGGTGTACCTGGAGATAACCAGGAGAGGTGTACCTGGAGATGATCAGGAGAGGTGTACCTGGAGATGACCAGGAGCGGTGTTCCTGAAGATAACCAGGAGAGGTGTACCTGAAGATGACCAGGAGCGGTGTACCTGGAGATGACCAGGAGAGGTGTACCTGGAGATAACCAGGAGCGGTGTATCTGTAGATGACCAGGAGAGGTGTACCTGGAGATAACCAGGAGAGGTGTACTTGGAGATGATCAGGAGAGGTGTACCTGGAGATGACCAGGAGCGGTGTACCTGGAGATGATCAGGAGAGGTGTACCTGGAGATGACCAGGAGCGGTGTACCTGGAGATGATCAGGAGAGGTGTACCTGGAGATGACCAGGAGCGGTGTACCTGGAGATAACCAGGAGCGGTGTACCTGGAGATGACCAGGAGAGGTGTACCTGGAGATGACCAGGAGAGGTGTACCTGGAGATGACCAGGAGAGGTGTACCTGGAGATAACCAGGAGCGGTGTACCTGGAGATGACCAGGAGAGGTGTACCTGGAGATAACTAGGAGAGGTGTACCTGGAGATGACCAGGAGCGGTGTACCTGGAGATGACCAGGAGAGGTGTACCTGGAGATAACTAGGAGAGGTGTACCTGGAGATGACCAGGAGAGGTG
Source organism: Lithobates septentrionalis (assembly GCA_037952835.1). NCBI lineage: Eukaryota > Metazoa > Chordata > Amphibia > Anura > Ranidae > Lithobates > Lithobates septentrionalis. The sequence goes on along the minus strand of JBBDGP010005237.1, from coordinate 31,811 downwards.
TACCTGGAGATAACCAGGAGAGGTGTACCTGGAGATAACCAGGAGAGGTGTACCTGGAGATGACCAGGAGTGGTGTACCTGGAGATAACTAGGAGTGGTGTACCTGGAGATAACTAGGAGAGGTGTACCTGGAGATAACCAGGAGAGGTGTACCTGGAGATAACTAGGAGAGGTGTACCTGGAGATAACCAGGAGAGGTGTACCTGGAGATAACTAGGAGAGGTGTACCTGGAGATAACCAGGAGAGGTGTACCTGGAGATAACCAGGAGAGGTGTACCTGGAGATAACCAGGAGAGGTGTACCTGGAGATAACCAGGAGCGGTGTACCTGGAGATGACCAGGAGAGGTGTACCTGGAGATGACCAGGAGAGGTGTATCTGGAGATAACCAGGAGAGGTGTACCTGGAGATGATCAGGAGAGGTGTACCTGGAGATAACTAGGAGAGGTGTACCTGGAGATAACCAGGAGAGGTGTACCTGGAGATGACCAGGAGAGGTGTACCTGGAGATGACCAGGAGAGGTGTACCTGGAGATGACCAGGAGAGGTGTACCTGGAGATAACCAGGAGAGGTGTACCTGGAGATAACCAGGAGAGGTGTACCTGGAGATAACCAGGAGAGGTGTACCTGGAGATAACCAGGAGAGGTGTACCTGGAGATAACCAGGAGAGGTGTACCTGGAGATAACCAGGAGAGGTGTACCTGGAGATGATCAGGAGAGGTGTACCTGGAGATGATCAGGAGAGGTGTACCTGGAGATAACCAGGAGAGGTGTACCTGGAGATGATCAGGAGAGGTGTACCTGGAGATGATCAGGAGAGGTGTACCTGGAGATGATCAGGAGAGGTGTACCTGGAGATGACCAGGAGAGGTGTACCTGGAGATGATCAGGAGAGGTGTACCTGGAGATAACCAGGAGAGGTGTACCTGGAGATAATCAGGAGAGGTGTACCTGGAGATGACCAGGAGAGGTGTACCTGGAGATGACTAGGAGCGGTGTACCTGGAGATAACCAGGAGCGGTGTACCTGGAGATGACCAGGAGAGGTGTACCTGGAGATGACCAGGAGAGGTGTACCTGGAGATAATCAGGAGAGGTGTACCTGGAGATGACCAGGAGCGGTGTACCTGGAGATAACCAGGAGCGGTGTACCTGGAGATGACCAGGAGAGGTGTACCTGGAGATGACCAGGAGAGGTGTACCTGGAGATGATCAGGAGAGGTGTACCTGGAGATGACCAGGAGAGGTGTACCTGGAGATAATCAGGAGAGGTGTACCTGGAGATAACCAGGAGAGGTGTACCTGGAGATGACCAGGAGAGGTGTACCTGGAGATGATCAGGAGAGGTGTACCTGGAGATGACTAGGAGCGGTGTACCTGGAGATAATCAGGAGAGGTGTACCTGGAGATGACCAGGAGAGGTGTACCTGGAGATAATCAGGAGAGGTGTACCTGGAGATAATCAGGAGAGGTGTACCTGGAGATGACCAGGAGAGGTGTACCTGGAGATAACTAGGAGAGGTGTACCTGGAGATAATCAGGAGAGGTGTACCTGGAGATAATCAGGAGAGGTGTACCTGGAGATGACCGGGAGCGGTGTACCTGGAGATAACCAGGAGAGGTGTGTATGGAGCTAGTCACACCTTTATTTGGGGTTATTCATGTTACAGGGGAGCTCGGAGTCTCATTGATTGCTGTACATGTGATCGCACACAGTTGGTACTCTCATAGACTGACGTACGGCTGTATTGTTTTTTTTTTTTATTGGCTTAACTTGATGGACTTGTGTCTTTTTCCAACCTGATTTACTATGTACAGCGGCCCCTCAGCCGGCTCATATATATTCAAATGTATGGAACTGAGCACTCTGCTATTATTCTAATATTATACTCTGGATGTGGACAGGTCCTTTTTTTCAGGGTGGAATATTTAGATTGTAATTTGTTTTTATACCATGAAGAGTTTTCATGTGTCATCTTACTGGACGGACTAGACATCTTACCCTCCCCCTCCCCTGTCTTTTCTGGAACCATCAAGGCTGAACAGGCCAAGGCAGGGGACATTAACACCATCTACTGTAGGAGGTCTCCAAAGAATTTATTAGAATAACTTCACCCAAAATAGTCTTCAGAGGCCAGCAATGACACACAATGCACCTCCTGCAGACCCATATTGGCCAATGGAAGCTCAGCTGAAACTAAGCCGGAGAGAGTTTCCTGTCCTTCTCCTATCGAGTCTTCCTCGGACTCTGTCCCACTCCAACCAAAACGAATGTGCTCTACAACCATTCTAATATCAACAATCCCTCAACCATTAGAGTCTTCGTAGGCCGCTGTCCCTCAATGTCAATGGCCGCTGTCCCTCAATGTCAATGGCCGCTGTCCCTCAATGTCAATGGCCGCTGTCCCTCAATGTCAATGGCCGATGTCTCTCAATGTCAATGGCCGCTGTCCCTCAATGTCAATGGCCGCTGTCCCTCAATGTCAATGGCCGCTGTCCCTCAATGTCAATGGCCGATGTCTCTCAATGTCAATGGCCGCTGTCCCTCAATGTCAATGGCCGATGTCTCTCAATGTCAATGGCCGCTGTCCCTCAATGTCAATGGCCGCTGTCTCTCAATGTCAATGGTCGATGTCTCTCAATGTCAATGGCCGCTGTCCCTCAATGTCAATGGCCGCTGTCCCTCAATGTCAATGGTCGATGTCTCTCAATGTCAATGGCCGCTGTCCCTCAATGTCAATGGTCGATGTCTCTCAATGTCAATGGCCGATGTCCCTCAATGTCAATGGCCGCTGTCCCTCAATGTCAATGGCCGATGTCCCTCAATGTCAATGGCCGCTGTCCCTCAATGTCAATGGCCGCTGTCCCTCAATGTCAATGGCCGCTGTCCCTCAATGTCAATGGCCGCTGTCCCTCAATGTCAATGGCCGATGTCCCTCAATGTCAATGGCCGCTGTCCCTCAATGTCAATGGCCGCTGTCCCTCAATGTCAATGGCCGATGTCCCTCAATGTCAATGGCCGCTGTCTCTCAATGTCAATGGCCGCTGTCCCTTAATGTCAATGGCCGATGTCCCTCAATGTCAATGGCCGCTGTCCCTCAATGTCAATGGCCGCTGTCTCTCAATGTCAATGGCCGCTGTCCCTCAATGTCAATGGCCGCTGTCCCTCAATGTCAATGGCCGCTGTCCCTCAATGTCAATGGCCGCTGTCTCTCAATGTCAATGGCCGCTGTCTCTCAATGTCGATGGCCGCTGTCCCTCATTGTCAATGGCCGCTGTCTCTCAATGTCAATGGCCGCTGTCTCTCAATGTCAATGGCCGCTGTCTCTCAATGTCAATGGCCGCTGTCCCTCAATGTTAATGGCCGCTGTCTCTCAATGTCAATGGTCGATGTCTCTCAATGTCAATGGCCGCTGTCCCTCAATGTCAATGGTTGATGTCCCACAATGTCAATGGCCGCTGTCTCTCAATGTCAATGGTCGCTGTCTCTCAATGTCAATGGCCGCTGTCCCTCAATGTCAATGGCCGCTGTCCCTCAATGTCAATGGCCGCTGTCTCTCAATGTCAATGGCCGCTGTCTCTCAATGTCAATGGCCGCTGTCTCTCAATGTCAATGGCCGCTGTCCCTCAATGTCAATGGCCGCTGTCCCTCAATGTCAATGGCCGCTGTCTCTCAATGTCAATGGCCGCTGTCCCTCAATGTCAATGGCCGCTGTCTCTCAATGTCAATGGCCGCTGTCTCTCAATGTCAATGGCCGCTGTCTCTCAATGTCAATGGCCGCTGTCCCTCAATGTCAATGGCCGCTGTCTCTCAATGTCAATGGCCGCTGTCCCTCAATGTCAATGGCCGCTGTCTCTCAATGTCAATGGCCGCTGTCCCTCAATGTCAATGGCCGCTGTCCCTCAATGTCAATGGCCGCTGTCCCTCAATGTCAATGGCCGCTGTCTCTCAATGTCAATGGCCGCTGTCCCTCAATGTCAATGGCCGCTGTCCCTCAATGTCAATGGCCGCTGTCCCTCAATGTCAATGGCCGCTGTCCCTCAATGTCAATGGCCGCTGTCTCTCAATGTCAATGGCCGCTGTCCCTCAATGTCAATGGCCGCTGTCCCTCAATGTCAATGGCCGCTGTCTCTCAATGTCAATGGCCGCTGTCTCTCAATGTCAATGGCCGCTGTCCCTCAATGTCAATGGCCGCTGTCTCTCAATGTCAATGGCCGCTGTCCCTCAATGTCAATGGCCGCTGTCTCTCAATGTCAATGGCCGCTGTCCCTCAATGTCAATGGCCGCTGTCCCTCAATGTCAATGGCCGCTGTCCCTCAATGTCAATGGCCGCTGTCCCTCAATGTCAATGGCCGCTGTCTCTCAATGTCAATGGCCGCTGTCTCTCAATGTCAATGGCCGCTGTCCCTCAATGTCAATGGCCGCTGTCCCTCAATGTCAATGGCCGCTGTCTCTCAATGTCAATGGCCGCTGTCTCTCAATGTCGATGGCCGCTGTCTCTCAATGTCGATGGTTGATGTCCCACAAAGACAATGTCCAAGTCTCTTAATGGCAATGCCCACCGTCCTTCAATGTCGATGGCCAATATCTCACAATGTCGATGGGGCCGTCTTTCAGTACTGATTATTCACACACGTCTGACTCCACTTGAAAATGCGATAAGAATCAAAGAAGCTCCAGAGAATTCCATAAATGGAGATGTCTCACCACCGATTCCACAAAAATCTCAACATTCTCACTAGGAGGACGGGACCATCTTTGTTCAGGCATCATCCAGGGTCACCATCTACTTCCTGGACTGAGATTGCGGCTCAGAGATGATACAATCATGTAAATCCTGGTCTCAATTCTTGGCTGTGTCCACAAATGACTGACACAGATCAGCCCCCAGCTGCATCGTCTCACCTTGTGACTTGCTGCAAAGTTACAATGTACAGTCTGATCACTGGGGGAGGAGACTGAGAAAATTACTCCTCCCCCTTCTACAAAGTTACAATGTACAGTCTGATCACTGGGGGAGGAGACTGAGAAAATTACTCCTCCCCCTTCTACAAAGTTACAATGTACAGTCTGATCACTGGGGGAGGAGACTGAGGAAATGACTCCTCCCCTTCTACAAAGTTACAATGTACAGTCTGATCACTGGGGGAGGGGAGACTGAGGAAATGACTCCTCCTTCTACAAAGTTACAATGTACAGTCTGATTACTGGGGGGAGGGGAGACTGAGGAAATGACTCCTCCTCCTTCTACAAAGTTACAATGTACAGTCTGATTACTGGGGGGAGGGGAGACTGAGTAAATGACTCCTCCTCCTTCTACAAGGTTACAATGTACAGTCTGATCACTGGGGGAGGGGAGACTGAGGAAATGACTCCTCCCCCTTCTACAAAGTTACAATGTACAGTCTGATCACTGGGGGAGGAGACTGAGGAAATGGCTCCTCCTCCTTCTACAAGGTTACAATGTACAGTCTGATCACTGGGGGAGGGGAGACTGAGGAAATGACTCCTCCTCCTACTACAAAGTTACAATGTACAGTCTGATCACTGGGGGAGGGGAGACTGAGGAAATGACTCCTCCTCCTTCTACAAAGTTACAATGTACAGTCTGATCACTGGGGGGAGGGGAGACTGAGGAAATGACTCCTCCTCCTTCTACAAAGTTACAATGTACAGTCTGATCACTGGGGGAGGGGAGACTGAGGAAATGACTCCTCCCCCTTCTACAAAGTTACAATGTACAGTCTGATCACTGGGGGAGGAGAGACTGAGGAAATGACTCCTCCTCCTTCTACAAAGTTACAATGTACAGTCTGATCACTGGGGGAGGGGAGACTGAGGAAATGACTCCTCCTCCTTCTACAAAGTTACAATGTACAGTCTGATCATGGGGGGAGGGGAGACTGAGGTAATGACTCCTCCTGACTGCAGCAGACTGATGACATCATCTCAGCCTAGGCATAGTCACTCACTGGAGCTCCAAAACAGCTTTTTAATGATAGATGGTGGAGCTTTTCTGAACAAGGACTTATTAGGATAGTGACAGGTCCTCTTCTTTCTAATGCTTGTGTTGTGCGGAGAGGAGCCCCCCCCTCCCCCCGGGTGTTGGGAGTTCTCACATTAGTTGCTGTAAACTTTGTACCAGATGATTGACATTTGTGAGCTGATAAGTTGTAATTGGTGTAATTAGTCCTGGCAGAGGGACAATCATCCTGACATGTTTCAGGTGATGGGGAATTCCCAGAGATTTCCTTCTATGCAAACCGGCAGGAAGCCTCACCTCAGCCCCCAATCCCACTCCGCACTCCTCGCCACATTTTATTATAGACACAAAAAAAGAGGAAAGTGCACCAAAAATAAGCCACGTCCATAAATCATTGAGGATACAAAATAAGGTAGTCCTGAGTATTACCAGGGAGGCGGACTTTTTAGGCTAAGAAACAGTGGAGAAGATATAGCAGTATAAAAAATATAAATTTATTGAAAAATACAATATCTTAAAAACAATGACAATTGTAACATAAAGCATCTATGATTATTGTGCAGTGAGCCCTTGTATGTCTACGCGTTTCACCGTTAGGCTTCCTCAGGACACGGCCAAGGTTCACAGATGCAGTGTATTGCTGTCTCCCAGGGGCACGCTGGATTATTTGTATCCTGAATATGCAGCGATGGGATTGTATTGAGCCTTCAGCATTGCTGATACTAAATCCAGGATCTAAGTGATGCATCCGGTGTTGGCCCTCCTCCCTCTAATGGCTGCTCCCATACTTAGGAATATTGTTTACATGCCCCTGCTGAGATATTTAGCTATATCTAATATACTTTCTTACTGCTGATTGAACTTTCTCATGCTACCGTGACTTGCATGATTTTGCATTCCAATTTAAGATAGAGAGACATATTCCCTTCTCTGTCTCATCTGTGAACCTTGGCCGTGTCCTGAGGAAGCCTAATGGTGAAACGCGTAGACATACAAGGGCTCACTGCAAAATAATCATACATGCTATGTTACAATTGTCATTGTTTTTTAGATATTGTATTTTTCAATAAATTTATATTTTTTATACTGCTATATCTTCTCCACTGTTTCTTAGCCTAAAAAGTCCGCCTCCCTGGTAATACTCAGTACTACCTTATTTTGTATCCACATTTTATTATAGTCAGTAAATCTCTGCACTGCAGCATCAAAAATAGTCACCCCGACCCTCCATCATAGAATATACTCCTCTCTTTCGGGTAGAGAATACCCCTCTCCATTGGGAAGAGAGAACTCCTCTCCATTGGGTAGAGAACACTCCTGTCCATTGTCAGGGTGTGGTTGGAGGGGTGTCTGTCCCAGGTCTGGGGGTGTGTCTTCCAGGTGTCAGGGTGTGGCAGCTCCAGCTGTGCTGCTCGTTGTTCTCCTCGCTGGAGGGGAAGATGTAGCTGAGTAGTGGCAGTGGAAGGATCTCCCTGCTTCTGTATGGCATGGTAAGTCAGTAATGGGGAGAAGATGAGCTGCATCCTCGGCTTCTCTAGTACCAGCCTGTATACTATGTCTACCTGTCTGCAACATCATCTGTCTCCTCCTCCTGGAGGTTCCGTGAGGAGTTTGTCATTTTAGATGATCAGGATGTAGATAATGCACTTCATGATGATGTATGTGACGGAACCGCTTGGCACCCCGATTAGATGCCTCCGTCCACCAACCAGCGCCTCCTGCCCTCCAAACCGTTCCGAGTGACCGAGAGCTCATACCGGCCTTTACCCCAATCATCGTACACAGACAAGATGTGAGGTAAACTCCAAAGGAATGACTCTTTATTGAAACTCAGACACATAATTTATACCCCACAGGAGGACATCCCCCTCCTGATCATATCACCCCAACAATATAAACTGTAAACAGGAATGTAATTAATAGCTAACAATGATCTTAATTAAACAGTAGGTAACAGGTTAAACCTCCGCCCCAGTCTCAAGTCTTGCCACAGATTCTCAATGTGATTTAGGTCTGGACTGTGACTGGGCCATTCTAACACATGAATATGCTTTGATGTAAACCATTCCATTGTAGCTCTGGCTGGATGTTTCGGGTCGTTGTCCTGCTGGAAGGTGAACCTCCGCCCCGGTCTCAAGTCTTTTGTAGACTCTAACAGGTTTTCTTCTAAGATTGTCCTGTATTTGTCTCCATCCATCTTCCCATCAACTCTGACCAGCTTCCCTGTCCCTGCTGAAGAAAACCATCCCCACCACATGATGCTGCCACCACCATGTTTCACGGTGGGGATGGTGTGTTCAGGGGGATGGGCAGTGTTAGTTTTCCCCACACATAGCGTTTTACTTTTAGGCCATAAAGTTGAATTTTGGTCTCATGTGACCAGATCACCTTCTTCCACATGTTTGCTGTGTCCTCCACATGGCTTCTCACAAACTACAAACAGGACTTCTTATGACTTTCTTTCTCCAATGTCTTTCTTCTTGTCACTCTTCCATAAAGGGCAGATTTGTGGAGAACACGACTAATAGTTGTCCTGTGGACAGATTCTCCCACCTGAGCTGTGGATCTCTGCAGCTCCTCCAGAGTTACCATGGACCTCTTGGCTGCTTCTCTGATGAATGCTCTCCTTGCCCGGCGTGGTCAGTTTAGGTGGATGGCCATGTCTTGGTAGGTTTGCAGTTGTGCCATACTCTTTCCATTTTCCGATGATGGATTGAACAGAGCTCCGTGAGATGATCAAAGCTTGGGAGATTATTTTTATAACCTAATCCTGCTTTATACTTCTCCACAACTTTATCCCTGACCTGTCTGGCGTGTTCCTTGGCCTTCATGATGCTGTTTGTTCACTAAGGTTCTCTAACAAACCTCTGAGGACTTCAGAGAACAGCTGTATTTATACTGAGATTAAATGACACACAGGTGGACTCTATTTACTAATTAGGTGACTTCTGAAGGCAATTGGTTCCTCTAGATATTAGTAAAGGGGGCGCCATACAAATGCCCCCCCCCCCCCACACTTTTCACATATTTATTGGTATCATTTATCATTTTCCTTCCACTTCACAATTATCTGACACTTTGTGTTGGTCTATCACATAGAATCCCAATAAAATACATTTATGTTTTTGGTTGTAAGATAACAAAATGTGGGAAATTTCAAGGGGTATGAATAGGCACTGTACATCTGTCCACTGAGAGTCAGGTTGGCAGAGACCATCATGGCCTCCTTGATTGTTACATGTATTAATGTCCTTTTGCATTTTATAACAGAACATCTTCCTCAAATGGGTGGGCCCTATAGTCAGTGGGTGGGCCCCATGGTCAGTGGGTGGGCCCCATGGTCAGTGGGTGGCCCCCATAGTCAGTGGGTGGGCCCCATGGTCAGTGGGTGGGCTCCATGGTCAGTGGGTGGCCCCCATAGTCAGTGGGTGGTCGCATGGTCAGTGGGTGCGCCCCATGGTCAGTGGGTGGGCCCTATAGTCAGTGGGTGGGCCCCATGGTCAGTGGGTGGGTCCCATGGTCAGTGGGTGGACCCCATGGTCAGTGGATGGGCCCTATAGTCAGTGGGTGGGCCCCATGGTCAGTGGGTGGGCCCTATAGTCAGTTGGTGGGCCCCATGGTCAGTGGGTGCGCCCCATGGTCAGTTGGTGGGCCCTATAGGCAGTGGGTGGGCCCCATGGTCAGTGGGTGGGCCCCATGGTCAGTGGGTGGATCCCCATGGTCAGTGGATGGGCCCTATAGTCAGTGGGTGGGCCCCATGGTCAGTGGGTGAGCCCCATGGTCAGTGGGTGGGCCCTATAGTCAGTTGGTGGGCCCCATGGTCAGTGGGTGCGCCCCATGGTCAGTTGGTGGGCCCTATAGTCAGTGGGTGGGCCCCATGGTCAGTGGATGGGTCCCATGGTCAGTGGGTGGACCCCATAGTCAGTGGATGGGCCCTATAGTCAGTGGGTGGGCCCCATGGTCAGTGGGTGGGCCCTATAGTCAGTTGGTGGGCCCCATGGTCAGTGGGTGGGCCCCATGGTCAGTGGGTGGGCCCCATGGTCAGTGGGTGGGCCCTATAGTCAGTGGGTGGGCCCCATAGTCAGTGGGTGGGCCTCATGGTCAGTGGGTGGGCCCTATAGTCAGTTGGTGGGCCCCATGGTCAGTGGGTGGGCCCCATGGTCAGTTGGTGGGCCCTATAGTCAGTGGGTGGGCCCCATAGTCAGTGGGTGGGCCCCATGGTCAGTGGGTGGGTCCCATGGTCAGTGGGTGGATCCCCATGGTCAGTGGATGGGCTCTATAGTCAGTGGGTGGGCCCCATGGTCAGTGGGTGAGCCCCATGGTCAGTGGGTGGGCCCTATAGTCAGTTGGTGGGCCCCATGGTCAGTGGGTGCTCCCCATGGTCAGTTGGTGGACCCTATAGTCAGTGGGTGGGCCCCATGGTCAGTGGATGGGTCCCATGGTCAGTGGGTGGACCCCATGGTCAGTGGATGGGCCCTATAGTCAGTGGGTGGGCCCCATGGTCAGTGGGTGGGCCCCATGGTCAGTGGGTGGGCTCCATGACCAGTTGGTGGGCCCCATGGTCAGTGGGTGGGCCCCATGGTCAGTGGGTGGGCCCCATGGTCAGTGGGTGGGCCCTATAGTCAGTTGGTGGGCCCCATGGTCAGTGGATGGGCCCCATGGTCAGTGGGTGGGCCCTATAGTCAGTTGGTGGGCCCCATGGTCAGTGGGTGGGCCCTATAGTCAGTTGGTGGGCCCCATGGTCAGTGGGTGGGCCCCATGGTCAGTTGGTGGGCCCCATGGTCAGTGGATGGGCCCCATGGTCAGTGGGTGGGCCCTATAGTCAGTTGGTGGGCCCCATGGTCAGTGGGTGGGCCCCATGGTCAGTGGGTGGGCCCCATGGTCAGTGGGTGGGCCCCATGGTCAGTTGGTGGGCCCCATGGTCAGTGGGTGGGCCCCATGGTCAGTTGGTGGGCCCCATGGTCAGTGGGTGGGCCCCATGGTCAGTTGGTGGGCCCCATGGTCAGTGGGTGGGCCCCATGGTCAGTGGATGGGCCCCACATCTCCTCCTCACAATGTATGTGACTTTGGAGTGTGAATTTGACTTTACACTCAAGGGATCCAAGTCACATCAAGACTCGCACCCTAAGTAGCGCAGGAACCTTTTCACTGCATCTTTAAAGTGATACTAAACACACGCAGTTTAACCCTTTCGCTGCCAGATCCATTTGTCATACGAACGTAAACGCATTTTAAGGTGTGACATGTTGGGTATCTATTTACTCGGTGCAACCTCGTCTTCTATATTCTACTAACAATGTGGCAGTTTATTGCATTTGTTTTGCCATAAAATTCCCTTTAGTGCGTTTCTTACAAAATTTTACAGAAAACTTCACCCCCCCCCTCCTCCTTCCCCTGCCGCCGGGCCATTTACAAAGCGCAGCGCGCTTCACGCATGCGCAGTAGGGGGCCCGTCTGTGAGGCCGCAAGGCTTTGCTGTCGGTTTCCCTTACAAGGAATGGTGGCGGCCAATAGGAATGTCGGCTCGGGGTGGCGACATGGCGGGATCCCTGGACAGGTAAGTGTCCTAATATTAAAAGTCAGTAGCTCTGGGATTTGTTCCCGAAATTTGTAGCTGCCGACCCCTAACCCTTTCCCACTGCGGGCGCGCTGATCTACGCTACCGCGCTTGTTCCGAGAGCGCGCCGCGCAAAACTCGCCCCCGTGCCGAGCTGTAACTGACCGCTCCGGGCCTTGTACTAATGATTGGAAACGGGGGAAAGCGGATCCTGGTCAGCTGATGGCTGTGATAGGCTGTGATTGGCTATCACAGTGACCAGTCATTGTTCTCTCCTCTGGAATGGATACATTGTAGATTCTTCTCCTTCCTGGAAACTAAAATATATAAATGAGGTCAAATAATGAGATCTGGGATTGATCGAAGGCAGGGCTAGGGGTCAAAGGTCATGGTGGAAGCCAGGGGTCAAAGGCCATGGTCAAAGTCAGGGGCCAAAGGTCATGATCAAAGTCAGGGGCCAAAGGTCATGATCAAAGTCAGGGGCCAAAGGTCATGATCAAAGTCAGGGGCCAAAGGTCATGGTCAAAGTCAGGGGCCAAAGGTCATGATCAAAGTAATGGTCAAAGGTCAGTCAGTGTATTTTAGATAGGGTTAAAAAAAATGACCTTTAGGTGCGATGCGGGAAGCAGTGCGATTCCTGTGCGGTTTCCCGCATGACTCACTCTGCTCTCTGCGAACCGCTGCGAGTGTCAATAGAAAGATAATGACAACCCCACAACGCAGAACGCAGGACGCAAACTGTGGAATCGGATCACAAAGGATGTGAATGCCCAATGCGATACGATTCCATGGCGGACAAAAAAAAAGGGGTCCTGCAGCATTTCGGTGCGAATGCGATGCGATTTCTACAAACGGTACGGCTGAGTCTGCATGGCGCAGACGTGGCATGTAACGGGCGGTGCGAATCTCATGCGATGTCCGGCGTGGCATTAGCGTGAACTCGGCCTCAGTGTCAGCGTGTTTAGGAAGGATAAAAAATGCGTTCTGTTGTTTCTGGGCAGTACTAACAACAATAACGCACACATAGGTGGTAGCGCTGCGATGGTCAGGAGCAGGGGAATTTATTCCGAGTCGTTCTTTGGCGGTGGGTCATGGTAAGAGCGAGAAATTTACAGCTACATTTAGGAAAAAAAAAAACATTTTTTTACGATGTTGTTTCAGTTTTTCTTTGAAAATAATAATAAAAAAAAAGGAATTTGTTAACATTTACCACCAAAAAAAGAAATAAACAATTTGTCCTAAAAAGAAAAACGCGGATTTACTGAGTGCTACAGATTTACTAACATGTGACTGCGGAGCGCCATTCCAGTGTTAGCGTTCTTCTTCCTATATAATAATAACAATATCTGTCATAGTAACAACAATAATAGTATTGATGAGGATGATGATATTAGTATTGGTAATAATAGCATTGATGAGGATGATAATATTAGTATTGGTAATAATATTATTGATGAGGATGATAATATTAGTATTGGTAATAATAGTATTGATGAGGAGGATGATAATATTAGTATTGGTAATAATAGTATTGATGAGGAGGATGATAATATTTAGTATTGGTAATAATAGTATTGATGAGGAGGATGATAATATTAGTATTGGTAATAATAGTATTGATGAGGAGGATAATATTAGTATTGGTAATAACAGTATTGATGATGATGAGGATAATATTAGTATTGGTAATAATAGTATTGATGAGGATGATGATAATATTAGTATTGGTAATAATAGTATTGATGAGGATGATAATATTAGTATTGGTAATAATAGTATTGATGAGGATGATAATATTAGTATTGGTAATAATAGCATTGATGAGGATGATGATAATATTAGTATTGGTAATAATAGTATTGATGAGGAGGATGATAATATTAGTATTGGTAATAATAGTATTGATTAGGATGATAATATTAGTATTGGTAATAATAGTATTGATGAGGAGGATGATAATATTAGTATTGGTAATAATAGTATTGATGAGGAGGATGATAATATTAGTATTGGTAATAATAGTATTGATGAGGATGATAATATTAGTATTGGTAATAATAGTATTGATGAGGATGATGATAATATTAGTATTGGTAATAATAGTATTGATGAGGATGATAATATTAGTATTGGTAATAATAGTATTGATGAGGGGGATGATAATATTAGTATTGGTAATAATAGTATTGATGAGGAGGATGATAATATTAGTATTGGTAATAATATTATTGATGAGGATGATAATATTAGTATTGGTAATAATAGTAATTGATGAGGATGATAATAATATTAGTATTGGTAATAATAGTATTGATGAGGATGATAATATTAGTATTGGTAATAATAGTATTGATTAGGATGATAATATTAGTATTGGTAATAATAGTATTGATGAGGATGTTGATAATAATATTATTGATGATTATAGTATTAGTAATATTAGTCCCTTCCCCTCCCTTATAGAGAAGAACACGTGGCCTCTGGACAGGGAGGTGAAGGGTTAAGCTTGTCATGTAAATCAGGCCCCGCCCCTAAGTGTGTGAGCCATGTGCTCCCCGGGCCCCGCCCCTTATTGCATCATCGCCTATTATCGGCTCCCTGTTCGGTGGAATTGTGATGAATCATCCCGCGGAGGGGCGGAGACTTTCCGCTTGCTCCCTCCCTCGCTTGCCTTAGCCAAAGGCGGTGAATGGAGGTGGGCGTGTGGGCTCGTACTTCCCCGCCCCCAGCCCCGCCCTCCTGTGTATATAAAGGATAGCGCACAGCGCCGGTTGCTGTCACTCTCCCGCCGCTCTCTAGTAGTACGGAGTGTTGTTGCCCCCGCCCCCCTAGTGACACGTGTAGCGGTGACGTCACAGAGAGAAGATGAAGGAGTGTAACGGATCCGGTGAGCCCCCTGTCCCCCCCGGTGTGGTCCGGTCTCTCCCCCGGAGACTCCTCCCGGGGGTCGTGCTGTTCCCGGACCCGCTCTGTCCTCCGGCAGAACTCTCTGGTGTTGCTGACCATAGCAGGCGTTGTCCTAGGGGCGGCGGTGGGAATGGGGCTCCGTCCTCTGAACATGTCTCCTGTACAGATCGCACATTTCTCCTTCCCGGAGAACTTCTCATCCGTCTCCTGAAGATGATTATCCTCCCCCTAGTGGTGTGTTCTCTGGTCTCCGGAGCCGCCTCTCTACAGCCCTCCGCATTGGGGCGCCTCGGAGGATGGGCGCTTCTCTTCTTCCTTGTTACCACCCTTCTGGCCTCCGCCCTGGGGGTCAGCCTGGCCCTCCTCATCCGACCAGGAGAGGGCGCTGGAGAGGGACTCAGCAAAGGGGAGGAGGTGGAGGCCAAAGAGGTGGTGGACTCCTTCCTGGACCTCATCAGGTAGGTGACCCGGTGGGGTAATACTGAGGGGGGGGGGACTCCTTCCTGGACCTCATCAGGTAGGGGGGGCTTTTTCCCGGATCTCATCAGGTAGGTGACCCGGGAGGGGGGGACTCCTTCCTGGCCCTCATCAGGTAGGTGACCGGGGGGGTAATACTGAGGGGGGTGACTCCTTCCTGGACCTCATCAGGTAGGGGGGGGGGGGGCTTTTCCCCAGATCTCATCAGGTAGGTGACCGGGGGATAGTACTGGGGGATGACGACTCCTTCCTGGCCCTCATCAGGTAGGTGACCGGGGGATAGTACTGGGGGATGACGACTCCTTCCTGGCCCTCATTAGATAGGTGACCTCCCACATGTCAGGGTATTTGTATAGGGGGGGGGGGTAATCTGGGGAAGTCTGTGGGGGACTGAGGCTGTAGATGCCATATGTGACTGTAGAGGGGGGGAAGGGCAGGTTTGGTGGTTGGAGGGGGCGGGTTGGTGGAGAGATAGGTAGGTAGATAACCGCTATGTTGGTCAGTATGCAGTCTATATGTCCTCAGTACAGGTTGGGGGGGGTGACTTGGTGTGTATGTTCTCGGGATAGGTAGGTGATATATGGGGGGTAGGTAGTCGGTGTGTATGTCCATTGTATGGGGGGGGTAAGTAGTCAGTATAGAGGGAGGGTAGCTATTGGGTATGGGGGAGGGTAGTCGGTATGGGGGGGTAGGTATGGGGGGGAGGGTAGGTAGGTAGTGGTTATGAGGGGGAGGGTAGGTAGGTATGGGGGAGGGTAGGTAGTGGTTATGAGGGGGGGAGGGTAGGTAGGTAGTGGTTATGAGGGGGGAGGGTAGGTAGGTATGGGGGAGGGTAGGTAGTGGTTATGAGGGGGAGGGTAGGTATGGGGGAGGATAGGTATGGGGGAGGGTAGGTAGGTAGTGGTTATGAGGGGGAGGGTAGGTATTGGGTATGGGGGAGGGTAGTCGGTATGGGGGGGTGGGTAGTTGGTATAGAGGGGGGAGGGTAGGTAGTGGTTATGAGGGGGGAGGGTAGGTATGGGGAGGATAGGTATGGGGGAGGGTAGGTAGGTAGTGGTTATGAGGGGGAGGGTAGGTATTGGGTATGGGGGAGGGTAGTCGGTATGGGGGGGTGGGTAGTTGGTATAGAGGGGGGAGGGTAGGTAGTGGTTATGAGGGGGAGGGTAGGTAGTGGTTATGAGGGGGAGGGTAGGTATGGGGGAGGATAGGTATGGGGGAGGGTAGGTAGGTAGTGGTTATGAGGGGGAGGGTAGGTATTGGGTATGGGGGAGGGTAGTCGGTATGGGGGGGTGGGTAGTTGGTATAGAGGGGGGAGGGTAGGTAGTGGTTATGAGGGGGGAGGGTAGGTAGTGGTTATGAGGGGGGAGGGTAGTCGGTATGGGGGGGGTGGGTAGTCGGTATAGAGGGTAGGTAGGTAGATATGGGGGAGGGTAGGTAGGTAGTGGGTTATGAGGGGGAGGGTAGGTAGGTAGGTATGGGGGAGGGTAGGTAGGTATGGGGTAGGTAGGTAGTGGTTATGAGGGGGAGGGTAGGTATTGGGTATGGGGGTGGGTAGTCGGTATAGAGGGTAGGTAGGTAGATATGGGGGAGGGTAGGTAGGTAGTGGTTATGAGGGGGAGGGTAGGTATGGGGGGGTGGATAGTTGGTATAGAGGGTAGGTAGGTATGGGGGAGGGTAGTCGGTATGGGGGGGTGGGTAGTTGGTATAGAGGGTAGGTAGGTATGGGGGAGGGTAGTCGGTATGGGGGGGTGGGTAGTTGGTATAGAGGGTAGGTAGGTATGGGGGAGGGTAGTCGGTATGGGGGGGGAGGGTAGTTGGTATAGAGGGTAGGGTAGGTATGGGGGAGGGTAGTCGGTATGGGGGGTGGGTAGTTGGTATAGAGGGTAGGTAGGTATGGGGGAGGGTAGTCGGTATGGGGGTGGGTAGTTGGTATAGAGGGTAGGTAGGTATGGGGGAGGGTAGTCGGTATGGGGGGGGTGGGTAGTTGGTATAGAGGGTAGGTAGTCGGTATGGGGGGGTGGGTAGTTGGTATAGAGGGTAGGTAGGTATGGGGGATGGTAGTCGGTATGGGGGGTGGGTAGTTGGTATAGAGGGTAGGTAGGTATGGGGGAGGGTAGTCGGTATGGGGGTGGGTAGTTGGTATAGAGGGTAGGTAGGTATGGGGGAGGGTAGTCGGTATGGGGGGGAGGGTAGTTGGTATAGAGGGTAGGTAGGTATGGGGAGGGTAGTCGGTATGGGGGGTGGGTAGTTGGTATAGAGGGTAGGTAGGTATGGGGGAGGGTAGTTGGTATAGAGGGTAGGTAGGTATGGGGGGGGTGGGTAGTCGGTATGGGGGGGTGGGTAGTTGGTATAGAGGGTAGTCGGTATGGGGGGGTGGGTAGTTGGTATAGAGGGTAGGTAGGTATGGGGGAGGTAGTCGGTATGGGGGGGGTGGGTAGTTGGTATAGAGGGTAGGTAGTCGGTATGGGGGGGGTGGGTAGTTGGTATAGAGGGTAGGTAGGTATGGGGGATGGTAGTCGGTATGGGGGGGTGGTAGTTGGTATAGAGGGTAGGTAGGTATGGGGGAGGGTAGTCGGTATGGGGGGGAGGGTAGTTGGTATAGAGGTAGGTAGGTAGGTAGTGGTTATGCCGGCACTGTCTCTCTGGGGTTCCTCTTCCGGTCCTCCGGCTGATGCAATGTTGTGAGTTGGTTGAGTGATGAGAAGACCCCCCCCCCCCCCCCCCCTCCCCCCTCCTCTCCCCCCGGTGATGTGCGTCATGGAAGACGCGGGATCCTCCTGTAATGTACACAGCCCCTCCCCCTTCCATGTCACGGAATAGAAGACGTGTTCTGGTGTGACGTCTATGGGGGGGGGGGGACGTTGTTTCTAAATAGTTTGATGTCTGTAGGGGGGGGGTACATGGTGTGTATATATATATAAATGGGGGGGGGGGGGGGGTCAGAGCTCAGCATCACCTGTTTTATCCCCTCCCCCCAGCACAGGGGTCCCCCCCCAGTGTACGGCGTGTTCTCTATGGGGGGAGATTTGATGTATAGATGAGATGATTGGCTCCGATGGTTACAATGTGATACATTTCAGGAAAGAACCTCCCCCTCCCCTCCGATGTTTCCTGTCTCTGGTAAAGTCACAGCTAATTAACCCCGTCATACCCGCTGCATAACAGGTGGTGATGGGGGGGGGGGGGGGGGGGGCTGTATAGCCAATCATCGGGGATGATCACACATCGGTCACGTCTCCCCGGTGGTCGGGTGTCAGAACAGGATCTGCCACGTATTGTGTATCCAGTGTCACCGCACAGCAGACATTCCATCCACCGAGAATAGAACCAGACGGGGGATGGGATGGCTGAAACTGAGGATGGGGGGAGGTTGAGGGATGAGGATGGGGGGGAGGCTGAAGCTGAGGATGGGGGGGAGGCTGAAGCTGAGGGATGAGGATGGGGGGAGGGATGAGGATGGGGGGGGAGGCTGAAGCTGAGGGATGAGGATGGGGGGGGAGGCTGAAGCTGAGGGATGAGGATGGGGGGAGGGATGAGGATGGGGGGTGGCTGAACCTGATGGACGGTGATGGCTGAGGGATGAGGATGGGGGGAGGGATGAGGATGGGGGGAAGCTGAACCTGATGGACGGGGACAATGTTATGTGGACACATTCCTCCTCCTCCTCCTCCTCCTCCTCCTCCTCGGTGTCACACCCGGCACAGGAATGACACCGGACCGGTAGACATAGATGATGATGTCATTGTGTGTTTCTTCTTATTGATTTGTGATCATGTTACTGATCTGCCTCCCCTCCCCCCACAGGAACATCTTCCCCTCCAATCTGGTGTCGGCGTGTTTCCAGTCGGTGAGTTCTCATTGCAGCATTTCTACACAGAATCTGTACCGGGGGAGGGGGGGCATTGTATTATACCTGCCAGGTGACCTCTATGTCCAGGGGGCCGTTTATCGGGTGCTGTGGTGCAGCAGGGGTTTGTGGTGCGGGGTCTGCTGTTAGTGTGTGGTGCAGGGTGAGGGTCTGATGGGGTGTGGCGGGGTGCGGGGTCTGGCTGGGTGTGTGGTGCGGGGTCTGGCAGTATGGCGGGGTGAGGGTCTGGCGGGGGGTGTGTGGTGCGTGTTTGGCGGTGCGGGGTCTGGCAGGGGGGTGTGCTGCATGTTGTGCGGGGTCTGGCAGGGGGTGTGTGGTGCGTTTTTGGCGGTGCGGGGTGTGTGCTGCGTGTTTGGTGGTGCGGGGTCTGGCAGGGGGTGTGTGGTGCGTGTCTGGCAGGGGGGTGTGCTGCGTGTTGTGCGGGGTCTGGCAGGGGGTATGTGGTGTGTGTGCGGGGGGGGTGTTGTGCGGGGTCTGGCAGGGGGTGTGTGCTGCGTGTTGTGCGGGGTCTGGCAGGGGGTGTGTGGTGCGTGTTTGGCGGTGCGGGGGGGTGCTGCGTGTTGTGCGGGGTCTGGCAGGGGGTGTGTGGTGTGTGTGCGGGGGGGTGTTGTGCGGGGTCTGGCAGGGGGTGTGTGCTGCGTGTTGTGCGGGGTCTGGTAGGGGGTGTGTGGTGCGTGTTTGGCGGTGCGGGGGGTGTGCTGCGTGTTGTGCGGGGTCTGGCAGGGGGGTGTGCTGCGTGTTGTGCGGGGTCTGGCAGGGGGGTGTGCTGCGTGTTGTGCGGGGTCTGGCAGGGGGGTGTGCTGCGTGTTGTGCGGGGTCTGGCAGGGGGGTGTGCTGCGTGTTGTGCGGGGTCTGGCAGGGGGTGTGTGGTGTGTGTGCGGGGGGGTGTTGTGCGGGGTCTGGCAGGGGGTGTGTGCTGCGTGTTGTGCGGGGTCTGGCAGGGGGTGTGTGGTGTGTGTGCGGGGGGGTGTTGTGCGGGGTCTGGCAGGGGTGTGTGCTGCGTGTTGTGCGGGGTCTGGCAGGGGGTGTGTGGTGCGTGTTGTGCGGGGTCTGGCAGGGGGGTGTGCTGCGTGTTGTGCGGGGTCTGGCAGGGGGTGTGCTGCGTGTTGTGCGGGGTCTGGCAGGGGGTGTGTGGTGTGTGTGCGGGGGGGTGTTGTGCGGGGTCTGGCAGGGGGTGTGTGCTGCGTGTTGTGCGGGGTCTGGCAGGGGGTGTGTGGTGTGTGTGCGGGGGGGTGTTGTGCGGGGTCTGGCAGGGGGTGTGTGCTGCGTGTTGTGCGGGGTCTGGCAGGGGGTGTGGTGTGTGTGCGGGGGGTGTTGTGCGGGGTCTGGCAGGGGGTGTGTGGTGCGTGTTTGGCGGTGCGGGGGGTGTGCTGCGTGTTGTGCGGGGTCTGGCGGGGGGTGTGTGGTGCGTGTTGTGCGGGTCTGGCGGTGCGGGGCCTGGCGGTGCGGGGTGTGTGGTGTGTGTGCGGGGGTGTGTTGTGCGGGGTCTGGCAGGGGGTGTGTGCTGCGTGTTGTGCGGGGTCTGGCAGGGGGTGTGTGGTGCGTGTTGTGCGGGGTCTGGCAGGGGGTGTGTGGTGCGTGTTTGGCGGTGCGGGGGGTGTGCTGCGTGTTGTGCGGGGTCTGGCAGGGGTGTGTGGTGCGTGTTGTGCGGGGTCTGGCAGGGGGTGTGTGGTGTGTGTGCGGGGGGGTGTTGTGCGGGGTCTGGCAGGGGGTGTGTGCTGCGTGTTGTGCGGGGTCTGGTAGGGGGTGTGTGGTGCGTGTTTGGCGGTGCGGGGGGTGTGCTGCGTGTTGTGCGGGGTCTGGCAGGGGGGTGTGCTGCGTGTTGTGCGGGGTCTGGCAGGGGGGTGTGCTGCGTGTTGTGCGGGGTCTGGCAGGGGGGTGTGCTGCGTGTTGTGCGGGGTCTGGCAGGGGGGTGTGCTGCGTGTTGTGCGGGGTCTGGCAGGGGGTGTGTGGTGTGTGTGCGGGGGGGTGTTGTGCGGGGTCTGGCAGGGGGTGTGTGCTGCGTGTTGTGCGGGGTCTGGCAGGGGGTGTGTGGTGTGTGTGCGGGGGGGTGTTGTGCGGGGTCTGGCAGGGGTGTGTGCTGCGTGTTGTGCGGGGTCTGGCAGGGGGTGTGTGGTGCGTGTTGTGCGGGGTCTGGCAGGGGGGTGTGCTGCGTGTTGTGCGGGGTCTGGCAGGGGGGTGTGCTGCGTGTTGTGCGGGGTCTGGCAGGGGGTGTGTGGTGTGTGTGCGGGGGGGTGTTGTGCGGGGTCTGGCAGGGGGTGTGTGCTGCGTGTTGTGCGGGGTCTGGCAGGGGGTGTGTGGTGTGTGTGCGGGGGGTGTTGTGCGGGGTCTGGCAGGGGGTGTGTGCTGCGTGTTGTGCGGGGTCTGGCAGGGGGTGTGGTGTGTGTGCGGGGGGGTGTTGTGCGGGGTCTGGCAGGGGGTGTGTGGTGCGTGTTTGGCGGTGCGGGGGTGTGCTGCGTGTTGTGCGGGGTCTGGCGGGGGGTGTGTGGTGCGTGTTGTGCGGGGTCTGGCGGTGCGGGGCCTGGCGGTGCGGGGTGTGTGGTGTGTGTGCGGGGGTGTGTTGTGCGGGGTCTGGCAGGGGGTGTGTGCTGCGTGTTGTGCGGGGTCTGGCAGGGGGTGTGTGGTGCGTGTTGTGCGGGGTCTGGCAGGGGGTGTGTGGTGCGTGTTTGGCGGTGCGGGGGGTGTGCTGCGTGTTGTGCGGGGTCTGGCAGGGGTGTGTGGTGCGTGTTGTGCGGGGTCTGGCGGGGGGTGTGTTGTGCGGGGTCTGGCGGGGTGTGTGGTGCGTGTTGTGCGGGGTCTGGCGGGGGGGTGTGTTGTGCGGGGTCTGGCGGGGTGTGTGGTGCGTGTTGTGCGGGGTCTGGCGGTGCGGGGCCTGGCGGTGCGGGTACGGTGGTGGTGATGATGGAATGTTTTTCTCTTGCAGTACGCCACATTCTATAAATTGGAACCTGAGAATAAAAACGCTACAAATGTATCGGATGCGACGGATGTTTCCACCCTCACCGACCTGAGGGTCATCAAGGTGAGTTCTGCCCCTTCCCAACCCCGCCCCATGTCTCTGTATGCTCCACCCACTACCTGTTCTGGGTCACTATATCAGGGGTAGGCAACCTTGGCACACCAGCTGTGGTGAAACTACAAATCCCATCATACCTCTGACTCCTCCTGTGGCTGTCAGTCTTGCAGTGCCTCATGGGACTTGTAGTTCTGAGGTATGCCTTGTTTCCTCACCCAGTTCTCTCTCCCCCAACGTCTCTGTAAATGTCACCTCGTGGCCCTTCTCAGCCTCACCCATATCTCTACTTTCCCCTGAGACCCCATTTCTGACACCTCTGATGGCCTTTCTGTCCTGCATGCTACCTTGAACCTGTGTTGTCCTCCAGGTTCCTTTATGGAGGGATGAACATGTTGGGATTGGGTTTGGTATACTATGTTGTCCCTGGTCCCCTCACCCCTGTGTTGTCCTCCAGGTTCCTTTATGGAGGGATGAACATGTTGGGATTGGGGGTCTCTGTTTGGTATACTATGTTGTCCCTGGTTTTCTCACCCCTGTGTTGTCCTCTAGGTTCCTTATGGGAAGGAGGTGGAAGGGATGAACATTTTGGGTCTGGTGGTCTTCGCCATCGTCTTCGGAGTGGCTCTCAGGAAGTTGGGAGCTGAGGGAGAAATCCTCATCAAGTTCTTCAACTCCTTCAATGAGGCCACCATGGTGCTGGTGGCGTGGATCATGTGGTGAGTATCCTGAACGGCGGCTGTCTGCATCATTTGTGTAACAGTTGAACTCCTTCAGAGATCTGATTTTGTCCTACTCCTCAGGTACGCCCCGTTGGGTATCATGTTCCTGGTTGCCGGGAAGATCGTGGAGATGGAAAACGTTGTCTTACTTTTCACCAGCCTGGGGAAGTACATCTGCTGCTGCATTGTGGGCCACGCCATCCACGGGCTCATCGTCCTGCCGCTCATATACTTCGCCGTCACCAGGAAGAACCCGTACCGCTTCCTGTGGGGCATCGTGAGCGCTCTGGCCACGGCGTTCGGCACTTCCTCCAGGTAAGAGGACCTTGGCCATGGTGAGCTAGGAAATTCTACTGAGGGGGGGCAATGATTTATGAACTCTACACACCAGTAGCCTTTCCTGTCTTTTGCTTGGTCTACGAACCCTTTTCATGTCTTTTGCTTGGTCTACGAACCCTTTTCATGTCTTTTTTTGCTTGGTCTACGAACCCTTTTCCTGTCTTTTTTGCTTGGTCTACGAACCCTTTTCCTGTCTTTTTTGCTTGGTCTACGAACCCTTTTCATGTCTTTTGCTTGGTCTACGAACCCTTTTCATGTCTTTTTTGCTTGGTCTACGAACCCTTTTCATGTCTTTTTTGCTTGGTCTACGAACCCTTTTCCTGTCTTTTGCTTGGTCTACGAACCCCTTTCCTGTCCTTTTTTTTGCTTGGTCTACGAACCCTTTTCCTGTCTTTTTTTTGCTTGGTCTACGAACCCTTTTCCTGTCTTTTTTGCTTGGTCTACGAACCCTTTTCCTGTCTTTTTTTGCTTGGTCTACGAACCCCTTTCCTGTCCTTTTTTTTTTGCTTGGTCTACAAACCCTTTTCCTGTCCTTTTTTTGCTTGGTCTATGAACCCTTTTCCTGTCCTTTTTTTGCTTGGTCTACGAACCCCTTTCCTGTCCTTTTTTTTTTGCTTGGTCTACGAACCCTTTTCCTGTCTTTTTTGCTTGGTCTACGAACCCTTTTCCTGTCTTTTTTGCTTGGTCTACGAACCCTTTTCCTGTCTTTTTTGCTTGGTCTACGAACCCTTTTCCTGTCTTTTTTTGCTTGGTCTACGAACCCTTTTCCTGCCTTTTTTTTTTTTTTTGCTTGGTCTACGAACCCTTTTCCTGTCCTTTTTTTTTGCTTGGTCTACGAACCCTTTTCCTGCCTTTTTTGCTTGGTCTACGAACCCTTTTCATGTCTTTTGCTTGGTCTACGAACCCTTTTCCTGTCTTTTTTGCTTGGTCTACGAACCCCTTTCCTGTCCTTTTTTTTTTGCTTGGTCTACGAACCCTTTTCCTGTCCTTTTTTTGCTTGGTCTATGAACCCTTTTCCTGTCCTTTTTTTGCTTGGTCTACGAACCCTTTTCCTGTCCTTTTTTTGCTTGGTCTATGAACCCTTTTCCTGTCCTTTTTTTGCTTGGTCTACGAACCCTTTTCCTGTCCTTTTTTTTGCTTGGTCTACGAACCCTTTGCTTGGTCTACGAACCCTTTTCCTGTCTTTTTTGCTTGGTCTACGAACCCTTTTCCTGTCTTTTTTGCTTGGTCTACGAACCCTTTTCCTGTCTTTTTTTGCTTGGTCTACGAACCCTTTTCCTGCCTTTTTTTTTGCTTGGTCTACGAACCCTTTTCCTGTCCTTTTTTTTTGCTTGGTCTACGAACCCTTTGCTTGGTCTACGAACCCTTTTCCTGTCTTTTTTGCTTGGTCTACGAACCCTTTTCCTGTCTTTTTTGCTTGGTCTACGAACCCTTTTCCTGTCTTTTTTGCTTGGTCTACGAACCCCTTTCCTGTCCTTTTTTTTTTTGCTTGGTCTACGAACCCTTTTCCTGTCTTTTTTGCTTGGTCTACGAACCCTTTTCCTGTCTTTTTTTTTGCTTGGTCTACGAACCCTTTTCCTGTCCTTTTTTTGCTTGGTCTACGAACCCTTTTCCTGTCTTTTTTGCTTGGTCTACGAACCCTTTTCCTGCCTTTTTTGCTTGGTCTACGAACCCTTTTTTTGTCTTTTTTGCTTGGTCTACGAACCCTTTTCCTGTCTTTTTTGCTTGGTCTACGAACCCTTTTCCTGTCTTTTTTGTTGGTCTACGAACCCTTTTCCTGTCTTTTTTGCTTGGTCTACGAACCCCTTTCCTGTCCTTTTTTTTTTTGCTTGGTCTACGAACCCTTTTCCTGTCTTTTTTGCTTGGTCTACGAACCCTTTTCCTGTCCTTTTTTGCTTGGTCTACGAACCCTTTTCCTGTCTTTTTTGCTTGGTCTACGAACCCTTTTCCTGCCTTTTTTTTGCTTGGTCTACGAACCCTTTTCCTGTCTTTTTTGCTTGGTCTACGAACCCTTTTCCTGTCTTTTTTGCTTGGTCTACGAACCCTTTTCCTGTCTTTTTTGCTTGGTCTACGAACCCTTTTCCTGTCTTTTTTGCTTGGTCTACGAACCCTTTTCCTGTCTTTTTTGCTTGGTCTACGAACCCCTTTCCTGTCCTTTTTTTTTGCTTGGTCTACGAACCCTTTTCCTGTCTTTTTTGCTTGGTCTACGAACCCTTTTCCTGTCCTTTTTTGCTTGGTCTACGAACCCTTTTCCTGTCTTTTTTGCTTGGTCTACGAACCCTTTTCCTGTCTTTTTTTGCTTGGTCTACGAACCCTTTTCCTGCCTTTTTTTTGCTTGGTCTACGAACCCTTTTCCTGTCTTTTTTTGCTTGGTCTACGAACCCTTTTCCTGTCTTTTTTGCTTGGTCTACGAACCCCTTTCCTGTCTTTTTTTTTTTTTTGCTTGGTCTACGAACCCTTTTCCTGTCCTTTTTTTGCTTGGTCTATGAACTCTTTTCCTGTCCTTTTTTTGCTTGGTCTACGAACCCCTTTCCTGTCCTTTTTTTTTGCTTGGTCTACGAACCCTTTTCCTGTCTTTTTTGCTTGGTCTACGAACCCTTTTCCTGTCTTTTTTGCTTGGTCTACGAACCCTTTTCCTGTCTTTTTTTGCTTGGTCTACGAACCCTTTTCCTGCCTTTTTTTTTGCTTGGTCTACGAACCCTTTTCTGTCCTTTTTTTTGCTTGGTCTACGAACCCTTTGCTTGGTCTACGAACCCTTTTCCTGCCTTTTTTGCTTGGTCTACGAACCCTTTTCATGTCTTTTGCTTGGTCTACGAACCCTTTTCCTGTCTTTTTTGCTTGGTCTACGAACCCCTTTCCTGTCCTTTTTTTGCTTGGTCTACGAACCCTTTTCCTGTCTTTTTTGCTTGGTCTACGAACCCCTTTCCTGTCCTTTTTTGCTTGGTCTATGAACCCTTTTCCTGTCCTTTTTTTGCTTGGTCTACGAACCCTTTTCCTGCCTTTTTTTTTGCTTGGTCTACGAACCCTTTTCCTGTCCTTTTTTTTTGCTTGGTCTACGAACCCTTTGCTTGGTCTACGAACCCTTTTCCTGCCTTTTTTGCTTGGTCTACGAACCCTTTTCATGTCTTTTGCTTGGTCTACGAACCCTTTTCCTGTCTTTTTTGCTTGGTCTACGAACCCCTTTCCTGTCCTTTTTTTTTTTGCTTGGTCTACGAACCCTTTTCCTGTCCTTTTTTTGCTTGGTCTACGAACCCTTTTCCTGTCCTTTTTTTTGCTTGGTCTACGAACCCTTTTCCTGTCCTTTTTTTGCTTGGTCTACGAACCCTTTTCCTGTCTTTTTTGCTTGGTCTACGAACCCTTTTCCTGCCTTTTTTGCTTGGTCTACGAACCCTTTTCCTGTCTTTTTTGCTTGGTCTACGAACCCTTTTCCTGTCTTTTTTGCTTGGTCTACGAACCCCTTTCCTGTCCTTTTTTTTTTTGCTTGGTCTACGAACCCTTTTCCTGTCTTTTTTGCTTGGTCTACGAACCCTTTTCCTGTCCTTTTTTGCTTGGTCTACGAACCCTTTTCCTGTCCTTTTTTGCTTGGTCTACGAACCCTTTTCCTGTCCTTTTTTGCTTGGTCTACGAACCCTTTTCCTGTCTTTTTTGCTTGGTCTACGAACCCTTTTCCTGCCTTTTTTTTTGCTTGGTCTACGAACCCTTTTCCTGTCTTTTTGCTTGGTCTACGAACCCTTTTCCTGTCTTTTTTGCTTGGTCTACGAACCCCTTTCCTGTCTTTTTTTTTTTTTTTTTGCTTGGTCTACGAACCCTTTTCCTGTCTTTTTTGCTTGGTCTACGAACCCTTTTCCTGTCTTTTTTGCTTGGTCTACGAACCCTTTTCCTGTCTTTTTTGCTTGGTCTACGAACCCTTTTCCTGTCTTTTTTTGCTTGGTCTACGAACCCTTTTCCTGCCTTTTTTTTGCTTGGTCTACGAACCCTTTTCCTGTCTTTTTTGCTTGGTCTACGAACCCTTTTCCTGTCTTTTTTGCTTGGTCTACGAACCCCTTTCCTGTCCTTTTTTGCTTGGTCTACGAACCCTTTTCCTGTCTTTTTTGCTTGGTCTACGAACCCTTTTCCTGTCTTTTTTTGCTTGGTCTACGAACCCTTTTCCTGTCCTTTTTTTTGCTTGGTCTACGAACCCTTTTCCTGTCTTTTTTTTTTTTTTTTTTTGCTTGGTCTACGAACCCTTTGCTTGGTCTACGAACCCTTTTCCTGCCTTTTTTGCTTGGTCTACGAACCCTTTTCATGTCTTTTGCTTGGTCTACGAACCCTTTTCCTGTCTTTTTTGCTTGGTCTACGAACCCCTTTCCTGTCCTTTTTTTTTGCTTGGTCTACGAACCCCTTTCCTGTCCTTTTTTTTTGCTTGGTCTACGAACCCTTTTCCTGTCTTTTTTGCTTGGTGTACGAACCCTTTTCCTGTCCTTTTTTTTTGCTTGGTCTATGAACCCTTTTCCTGTCCTTTTTTTTTGCTTGGTCTATGAACCCTTTTCCTGTCCTTTTTTTTTGCTTGGTCTATGAACCCTTTTCCTGTCCTTTTTTTTTTTTTGCTTGGTCTATGAACCCTTTTCCTGTCCTTTTTTTTTGCTTGGTCTATGAACCCTTTTCCTGTCCTTTTTTTTTGCTTGGTCTACGAACCCTTTTCCTGTCTTTTTGCTTGGTGTACGAACCCTTTTCCTGTCCTTTTTTTTTGCTTGGTCTATGAACCCTTTTCCTGTCCTTTTTTTTTTGCTTGGTGTACGAACCCTTTTCCTGTCCTTTTTTTTTGCTTGGTCTATGAACCCTTTTCCTGTCCTTTTTTTTTGCTTGGTCTATGAACCCTTTTCCTGTCCTTTTTTTTTTGCTTGGTCTACGAACCCTTTTCCTGTCCTTTTTTTTTTGCTTGGTCTACGAACCCTTTTCCTGCCTTTTTGCTTGGTCTACGAACCCTTTTTTTGTCTTTTTTGCTTGGTCTACGAACCCTTTTCATGTCTTTTGCTTGGTCTACGAATCCTTTTCCTGTCTTTTTTGCTTGGTCTACGAACCCTTTTTCCTGCCCTTTTTTTATTGCTTGCTCTACGAACCCTTTTCCTGTCCTTTTTATTGCTTGCTCTACGAACCCTTTTCCTGCCTTTTTTGCTTGGTCTACGAACCCTTTTCATGTCTTTTGCTTGGTCTACGACCCCTTTTCCTGCCTTTTATTGCTTGGTCTACGAACCCTTTTCCTGCCTTTTTTTTTTTTTTTTTTTTTTGCTTGGTCTACGAACCCTTTTTTATGTCTTCTGATTGGTCCACATTTTCTCCCAGCTCTGCCACACTTCCCCTGATGATGAAATGCGTCGAAGAGAAGAATGGAGTGTCCAAGCAGATCAGCAGGTTCATCCTCCCCATTGGTGCCACGGTGAACATGGACGGTGCCGCCTTATTCCAGTGCGTGGCAGCCGTTTTCATCGCTCAGCTCAATAACCGTCCGCTGGACTTCATCTCCATCATCACCATCTTGTAAGTGCCTCACCATCTCCGTATTCCCAGCCTCTGTGTCCCGGGGGCTCCCCAATAATTCTGTGTCTTTTTCCCCCATGTAGAGTTACAGCCACGGCATCCAGTGTGGGGGCTGCTGGGATCCCGGCTGGAGGGGTGCTGACCCTGGCGATTATCCTGGAGGCGGTGGGACTTCCGACCAACGACATTTCCCTCATCCTGGCTGTGGATTGGTTGGTGTAAGTATCAATCACTCTCCTCACATTTAGTGCGTCAGCTGCCATTTGTATTTTCTGAGCCTGTGGTCTACATAGCTTTTCCCGTGTTCTGATTGGTCTAGGAATCTTTTCCTATGTTTTTATTGGTCTACATTCTCTCCCAGCTCTGCCCCTGATGAGGAAATTTAATTTCCTCATCAGGGGCAGTGTTAGAAGTGGAATGCGGTGAAGGTTGTTGGTGGTAGACGTGCCAAACTGTAGCATGTATGAGATGTTCGTCTCGGGATCTGTAGGACCATCGCTAAGTGATTGGTGCAGCTTTATCACATGACCTTCACTGAAGTGTCCTGGAACTGAGAAGGTAACTAATCCTAGGGAAGGGTGACCGGTAAAGAGGAAAAACTGACTAATTTATGTTTTCATCCTGAAAAAGAGGAAGTCTGGGAGAAACTTCAAGGAAAAATATAAATAAATTGTGAGAAATGGTCTCCTCCATCCCCAGGTTTCCTTGTGGCCAATTGCAGTATAAAACTCAATCAGTGATGTCTGTTCACCAAAGGGACCAATCAACATCCGAGCCTCCCGTGTGGGCGACCAATAAAATGCAGGTTATTCTGCCAGAAGGATCTCTCTCCTGTCTCTGGCCTCCACTTCATTGGGTGTAGAACCTCCCCGGGGGATCTTCTGTGTTGGCACAGACCGGCTCTTATAATTATCTCATCAAATGTCATAGGAATCTTTTGGTGAGACATGTGCTTCAACTTTGGGAGCGCATATCGCATGATGTGTATAAATCAACGATTCCCTATGAGAGACGTCTTAACTGGTCCGACTTTGAACATGCTCCCTGCACTACCTCGGTCCAACTTGGAGCGCAATTTCAGCCCATTGATTTGATTACAAGTTGGATCATCATCTTAACTGATCCAACTTTTGGAATGCGACTTGTACTCTGAGGATCTTGAAGGGGAACCCCATGCAAAAACAGCTTGTGGTACCCCTCAAAATCCATACCAGACCTTTATCCGAACATGCAGCGTGGCAGGCCAGGGGACGAGTGAGCCATTGTACACCGGATCCTTTATTAAAAATGAAGAATGTCTCCCGTCGTAGCTCCGCTGAGGTCTTCTTCCTCTGGTTCTTTTCGCTCCGCTGAGGTCTTCTTCCTCTGGTTCTTTTCGCTCCGCTGAGGTCTTCGTCCTCTGGTTCTTTTCGCTCCGCTGAGGTCTTCGTCCTCTGGTTCTTTTCGCTCCGCTGAGGTCTTCGTCCTCTGGTTCTTTTCGCTCCGCTGAGGTCTTCGTCCTCTGGTTCTTTTCGCTCCGCTGAGGTCTTCGTCCTCTGGTTCTTTTCGCTCCGCTGAGGTCTCGTCCTCTGGTTCTTTTCGCTCTGCTGAGGTCTTCGTCCTCTGGTTCTTTTCGCTCTGCTGAGGTCTTCGTCCTCTGGTTCTTTTCGCTCCGCCGAGGTCCTCGTCCTCTGGTTCTTTTCGCTCCGCCGAGGTCTTCGTCCTCTGGTTCTTTTCGCTCCGCCGAGGTCTTCGTCCTCTGGTTCTTTTCGCTCCGCCGAGGTCTTCGTCCTCTGGTTCTTTTCGCTCCGCCGAGGGTCTTCGTCCTCTGGTTCTTTTCGCTCCGCCGAGGGTCTTCGTCCTCTGGTTCTTTTCGCTCCGCCGAGGGTCTTCGTCCTCTGGTTCTTTTCGCTCCGCCGAGGGTCTTCGTCCTCTGGTTCTTTTCGCTCCGCCGAGGGTCTTCGTCCTCTGGTTCTTTTCGCTCCGCCGAGGGTCTTCGTCCTCTGGTTCTTTTCGCTCCGCCGAGGGTCTTCGTCCTCTGGTTCTTTTCGCTCCGCCGAGGGTCTTCGTCCTCTGGTTCTTTTCGCTCCGCCGAGGGTCTTCGTCCTCTGGTTCTTTTCGCTCCGCCGAGGGTCTTCGTCCTCTGGTTCTTTTCGCTCCGCCGAGGGTCTTCGTCCTCTGGTTCTTTTCGCTCCGCCGAGGGTCTTCGTCCTCTGGTTCTTTTCGCTCTGCCGAGGGTCTTCGTCCTCTGGTTCTTCCTCCGCTGTGAAGCCTCACTGTGTGTGCATCCTTCAATTTTTATACCAGACCGGTGTGGTCGGATCCCGCTCATTGAAGTCGCATGGAGGTTGGATGTGCAGTTGTAGAGCAAAGTCGGAACTAAGAACCCCGCCCCCGTTTAGAGCCGCGTTCATCAACCTTTATTCAGTGGTGGTGCCCTTTTACCCTTTCACTGCCAGAACTGGTTTTGCACACATTTAAAAAATGTTAGGCCTGAGGATTTATTAAACCCCCCCAAACATGATCGATTTTCTGAAAGCTGAGCCTTGTGTGGAAGCGATTGGACGGCTGCAGGGCTGACAGTTGGCTTGTCAGATTTATACATCCTGCTGGTGGTTGCCCCCACCAGGAATAAGGCGTTCTAGGGAAGTGGAGGCCGCCAATCCACCCCCCTCGTCTAAAATGTAACTGTTACTTCTCGATGGGAGAACTGAGCCTGGAGCAATACAGACAACTGATGGGCCACCCCCCCAATCACACCACAGAGCCCTTCAATAAGAGTCCTCTCATCCAACTCCAGGGCAGATTGGGTCTCGTGGCCTCCCAGTTGATCTCTGGTTTGGAGGCCATGTTGGACCTGCTGTGTGGTGAGGTTGCTCTGGTTGGGGGATGGAGCCTGCAGATTGCACACAACCTTCTCCAGTTCTCTATTTGAATGCCGCCTGTAGTTTGTTTGGAAACGCCCGGGTGTGACAATCTCCGATAACCGGGGTGGGGGAAGGGCTCCATTAGTCTGTAAACTCTGCAGATAAGCCTGACCTCCAACTTCTATCGCTGAATATAACCTGAGGAGAGCCAATCACAGTTCAGCCTCTATGAGCTCCAAATATTTAGAACAGTTCAGGCTTCTCCCTACTAAAGTTCACCTTCATCCAGCTGGCTGACCTCCTAGAGAGGACACGTCCCGGCTCCAGAGTGTGCAGAACTGGAGTGCAGCCCCAGAATGTACCCCCCCCCCCCCCCGGGGCTCCAATGTACCCCCCCCCGGGTAGATCCCCGGGTTGCTGCCCTATTGGGGGGCAGGCAGGGAGAAGATCCCCAGCATGCTGCTCTATTGGGGGGGAGAAGATCCCCGGGTTGCTGCCCTATTGGGGGGGGGGGGCGCAGGGAGAAGATTCCCAGGTTGCTGCCCTATTGGGGGGGGGGGGGGGCGCAGGGAGAAGATTC